>PNEQ01047454.1:0-21930 GCA_003012365.1 Medauroidea extradentata
CATTATATTTACTGGTTTTCAAGTTTTGTACGAAGTAAAAATATGCAAATTTTGACTTTGAAGTGACATTACGGGAAAACTAGATGAGCTAATTTTTTTCCGTTAGATATTAATGTTCTCTGAAGTAATGTCTACAAAACTAACACTATTTTATACAAATATAAAATTATGAATTTTTCCCCACTTGAACGCCCTTAAGACCTCGTTGTTAAAGGGCCGTAAAATCCTTGTAACCTCACCAGTCATCTCAATCATCACATGTAGGCAACCTCAGTCATCACAACAGTCCTTTTGTATATTTTTATAAACTGCTGTACTAAATAAAGTAAATTGTCATCATTTTTCAAATATTTTTTTTTAAGTACAAAGGAATCTCATTGTGTGTTTTTAAGTATTTTAGCATATTGCCCATAATATCTCATTTGAGTGTAAATTATTTCATTCGAGCTAGACACTTGCTTTTGGATATTACCATGTTCCCGTAACTTGCAAATTTTTACTTTATCGTGTCACTATGAGAGCTAAAAAAATTTTACAAGCAGAAAATGTAGTCATAAGTAACTTTTATAAAGCGATCACTATGCCGTGCATATATAAAATGATAAATTTTTGCAACGCGAACGCCCTTAAAGTGCGAGAGAGCGAAGGGGACTAATGGCGTGTAAAGAGGCACAAAATATGGAGCGTTGCGAAATGTGGAATTGTTGTTACCAGAATTTGGTTTCAGTCTCCTAATAGGGCTTTTCAAGGTCTTGCTGAACGATTACGTAATACATTTGACTTTCCTATAGAGAAGAGTTGCGTCAGTTTCGCGGATTCGTCTAACAGCAGCTTAAATTTTGCAGTTCCATACACGCACTGGCCATACACTATTATCCATTGACTTTTAACTGTACAAGCGAGTAGCGTGTGCTTGCCCTTTCCTTATATATACTACTGGTTTGTATTAGTGTGTGTGTGAGAGAGAGGTATTGGTTAGCGCTTTCTTTTCTGAAGAGATCGGCACAAACGCCCCGCCCCCCTTTTCCCTCCTGACGGGTCGACCTTCGCCAGCCCACACTTTCCCTGCCAGGACTGCTGCTACTGCCGTAAATCACTGCAGCCACAGTCAAGCCGCGGTACTTGTGTACCCTTAATGTGAGGGAGAACATGTACCTCTCTCTATTTTTCATACATTTGTTTTCACTAATGCAAATTAATTTCCCCGTGTCTAAAGTAAGTGCAGGTTTCTTAACATCCAATTACCGAAGCCCTACAAAAAATTTTATTCGGGGGGCGTACCGAGCTAGGTGGTGCCGATCCCCCGTAGCTCAGTTGGTTGAGCGACCGACTTAGATACGAGGGGTTCTGAGTTCTATTCCCAGGCCTAGCTGGGTGTAAAATTTGTGTTTGTCCAATCGGTCTCAAAGAATTGTCTCTCTACACTTGTCTAACGACATTTACTCGGGGTTGCTTAAGTAAGTCACATTAAAGGGGGGAGTGTTCGGTGCAGTGATGATGCGGGCATTACCGCCTCGCCATTGAACCAAACATTTATTAAAAAAAAAAAAAAAAAAGTGGACTCGCATTCGGAAGGACCCGGGTTCGATCTCCGGCTCCGACCATCCTGATATCGGTTTTCCGTGGCTTCCAAAATTCGCTCTCTGCAAATGCTTGAATGGTTCGTTAACAAAGGACATGGCGACGCCTCTTATAGTTCCTGTCAATACCAAGTTGTTTGCCACAGTCTATAACGACTTCGCTGTCGCCGACGTTAAGTCACTTACGTAGCTTTTTAGGGTGGCAATTACTTGCTATTCTATCGCATGTCATAGAATCGTTTTGTCTCAAAGCGAAACCGCCATTTTCGAGAGGCTCGAGCATGGAAACTAGTAAGCAAAAAGCAGAAACCGTATGCAACACAACTACAGCGAATGAATGTTGTTTGTTTCTAACTGAAATGGATCCGTAATAGAACTGTGTTCGGTTTCGTTCTACCATCGTCTTTTGAAATATACAAACAGATAATTAATTTAGAATGGTTGCCTTGTAACTGTAGAAAGCTTGACCTATAAGAACCTAACATTACAATAAAAATATTAATACCTTGTGTGTATAAAATGTTACGATCGTAAAATTCGCCAATGAAAAAAGGGGGAGAAGAGGAAGTTTCTTTTACAGATTTTATGACTCTTGTTCGGCGATATTTAATACAACTCACAAACTGTACGATGCTAGAAATTGTCATACAAATGTAATCAAAGTTTCTTTATGTTCCGTATGAACATTTATGTTTGTTAAATGTGATCTTGTAACTGCAATTGTCAGAACGGTAAATTGAAAAAATTAGAGTAAAAATTAAGTATTTAGCCGACAGGCGGTGCAGACAGTGATAGTTTGACGACAGGCCTAGGAGGGAGCCAGCCAAGGCGGCTTTCCAAATTTAGATTATCTAGTTCACGGTAGTATCTCCAAGTAAAACATATTAATTAATACATTTGGAAGTTTGTTAAACGTATTAAAACTTAAGAAAAATTGTAATATGCATGTAAAAATACAAATAGAAAGTATTATCACATTATTTTCAAAGCATGTCTACTATAAGCTGAAATTTTATTCCTGGAGTTAGAATTTTTTTTCGATTGAGTTTTGTCGCAGCTGTACTCTTTACTAATTTTAAAATATTGATAATTTGATATGTTTAGTTGATACTGTGAATAGTTGTTAGTTATGTTTCATCTAATTTATATTGTTACCCTTGTGTATGTGATACGTGGTTTGAAATTTCGGTGAAGTGTAAGAGAAGGCTTTTATCTTTAATTTTGCAAAAAAATATAATTAAAAGACGAATTACATAAACATATATACTTGAAATAAAAAATAAAAATAATTTTCTATAAACAAGAAGTTTTTTTACTCAAAATTGTTTATGCAGACTGACCCCAGACAACAAAAATAACTTGCTACAAGCTTGTAGCAAGCTGGCCAACGCAAGCCAGTAACTTTGCAGCAAGCATGAAATGGTAAGCCAATAAACTTGTTACTAGCCTGCTGCAAGTTGCCTAGCTTACACATTTCTAACTTGCTGCAAGCTTGATTTGAAAGCTTGCTGCAAGCTTGATTTGCAAGACTTCTGCAGAATAAATCAAAATTTTATTTTCTGCAATATTTTCACTATCATTCAAATTTACATCTTAAACATGGCTTGTTCGTCTACTTAAGGTGTTAATTACTAAACATTAAATTTCAGCTCCTGTGCCAAGATTCTAACCACTAACAATTTGGCTTCAAAGCAAGTATGCTAACCACTGGGCTATTGCAAGTACTTAAAAGGTGTAGTAGTGCGATTAGGTTGTAAGAGAATGAACTTTGTTACGGAAGTACTGATGTTTGTGAATTTACCAATAACAGTAAGGATATCAGTTTACTTGCAGTTATTCGTAATGTCGTAATAGTTGTTTTAGCTACCATATGAAACAATGTTACTTTTAAAAGTGCTTGTTCATTTACAAAATTAAGTTTAAATCAGGTTCGATCATTATTGATGGGCACTTAGAAAATATTCCATAGTAGGGGACAGGATACTTGCAGCTTATCACATGATCATAATTGCTATGTAAGTGTAATTAAAGTCAAATAGAGTTTTGTCGCAAGCTTTGTTCAGGCTTGCAGCAAGACTTCTGAGCAAGCTTGCTATGGCAAGTTAAATTAAAGTGAAATGTAAACTTGCTGCAAGCTTGAGACAGGCTTGCAGCAAATCTCGTGAGTAAGCTTGCTATGGCAAGCCAAAATCAAGTGAAATGTGAGCTGGCAAGCAGGCTTGCAGCAAGTCTCGTGAGTAAGCTTGTTATGGCAAGCCAAAATCAAGTGAAATGCAAGTTGGCGTTAGCTTACATCCCAGAGAGCAGAAAAAGCCTACTACAAACTTGCTGCAAGCTTATCCAGGCAAACCAGCAACTTTGCAACAAGTGTGTCACGATAAGCTTGAAAGCTTGCTGCAAGCCTGCTGCAAGTTTCCTAGTTGACACTTTTTTAAATTGCTGCAAGCTTACAAACTAAGCTTCATTTAAGGTTAACTTGTAAGCCATCAAGCTTAACACAAGCTTGCAAGAGATTTAACTGCAAGCATTTTTCTTAAATACACTTGCAGAAAGCTTGTCATACAATCCCGCAAGCTAAAAAAAATACTTATGACAGCATACAAGCTTAAGTCAAATGCAAGGCTTGCAGTAAGCTAACATGTTGTGTGGGACATATTCCGAAACTAGAGCTTCAAATATGTAAAGTGTGCTAACACAATAATATTCATGTATAAGAAGAAATAGCGTACATGCAGTCTAACATATACTTTAATACGCGTTTTAAATTGTAAATAAGCACATACAATCATTGCTTTTTAACATAAATGTCGTGGTCTTTCTTTATATGTGAAAGCATTTGCTAAAATGTAAAATTGTCAACTTTGCACATAGTTAGAGATGATGGTATATCGCGAAAATGTTTTGTGTCAACATAGCCTTGAAAACACTGACACAACGTAGCTGTCTGCAGACCAATAACATACATTAAATATTACAATATCGGCATTCTTATTGGCTCAGTCAAATAGGGCAGTAGCTCCACGTACAAGGAAAAGCCAGTAATCTTTTGATAAGTTGAACGTATGTTGAAGCCTAGCAAATAGTCAAGTTTTCCCGCGATAAACCATCATCTCTACACATAGTCCGTAAATTCGCACAGAGTTTTAGTGACTAATTCAGAAATAAAAAAATCATAATGTGCTCAATATACTGATTGAATATTTGCAGGTATTAGTATTTCGATGACATATCCCCATCGTGATGGTCTTCATTCAAGTTAATGAGAAGGTAAGTGTCAAACATACTTTCCAAACTATGAACTGCAAGTTAAAACCGGAGCTGTGTGCCCAGCAAGTGTAGACGCACCCACTTGAATGCGTGTATTGTTGTCTCTCATCCCTTCATCTCTTCCCCGGATCACCGGACGCACTGATTTGTCTTTTCCCATCAGAACCTGTTTCCAGGGAAAATGTAGTCGCTTCCATTTAAAGCTAGGGTACATGACTCGACCGCTGAGAAGTGTCGGGCAAACCCTTTCTTCCTATGTGGTCTCAGCCGTGAGGGTTGGATATGATGTATGGAGCAGTGTCGGAATGGCGGGGCGGGGGGAACGGGAGATCCCCGAGAAAACCCACCGGCCGGCGGCATCGTCCGGCACGGTTCCCACATACGAAAATTCAGTGACCAACCTCGCCGGGAATCGAACCCGGATCGCCTTGGTGGGAGGCGAATAGCCTGACCATTCGCCACCGCGGCCATCGGCATACATTAGTCAAAAGCTTATCATGACAGCAGTCGTCCATTCACGTGACAGTGAAATGTACGTACATTCTTGACGACGAAACTGACCTACAATATACCTGCGATACTGACATGCCTCTAATTACGTACCTGTTTTCTTAATACGAGGGTTATTTATTGTTTTCAACCTCCGATGGGCTTTAGAGAACGAGAATGAATTGTAAAATGCTTGTACTGTCAGAAGATAGTCATCTTTCAACTACGTTTCAAAGTACTCACAACGCAGACTGAGGCACTTGTACGGGTGCACAGACTTCCCAATGCCCTCTGCAAAGAAAGTTGCTGCCTACCTAATGAACCATGTTTGTTGAAACATTTTGTGCGTGGTATGCATCAAATGTTGTGTTTGTAGTTCCGTTCCTTCATGGGATGCCCATGAAGAGTAAGCGGACACGCGGCACCAAGAAACTAATGGCTACAGTGTTCTGGGATCACTAAGGTGTGCTAATGATTGATTTGATGTAGCCGAGCCAGCAATGCTGCTGCCGCTGCTTACTGCGCGACACTTCGAAGGCTACAGCAATCGATCCACAACAAACGCAGAGGAATGCTGACATCGGGTGTTGTCTTGCTTCATGACAATACCCGATCACACAGTGCTGCTTGCAAGTTTCCTCCTTACAGCCCAGATTTGACATCGTGTGACTTCCACGTTTTCCCGACATTACAAAAATGGATGGGAGGATAACACTTTCTAGCAATGACCAGAGACCCGTAAATTCTACGAGTTCATTTGAGAAGACTTTAGATTAAAACCTTCCGTATATGTTCCTTATTTTCGGGGTTGGACACTGATACTGAAACTCTTACGTGGAAATGTGCATCAAAACACTCACTGACTCCTGCACTATCTTGTCAGACGTACAACTGGCCACTCACTGGAGCAGTGACCAATGTACTAGTAGTTGAAGACAGAGAGTACATAGATCTGTGGAGTTCAGCCAGCTGGTCATTTAACCCGTGACATTTCCGGGTCTTTAGCAATGACGAACTGCGGGACACTGTGGCCACAGAAGGCAGGCGTCAACTTTCTTTGCAAAGGGCGTAGGAAGGTTGGTGCACCGGTCCGACAATTTGCCTTAACCTGCGTGATGATTATGTAGAAAAGAGTAGCTGAAATATGTAAGTATATGTTGACAGCAAAAGCATTCTACAATTCATTCCTGTTTTTCTACAGCCCACCGGAGATGAAAAAAAAGTAACGCTCCTATTTTGGTAAGGTAAACGTTAGCGTAACGTCTAGAGTGCTTTCCTCCTACGTAGGTGTGTCAGGCTCGATTCTCGGCAGAGCCGACCCAGATTTTCGCATGTTGGAATCGTTGCCGTTGTTCCACGGGTTTCCTCGGGGCTCTCCTGTTTATACCTCCACTTCATTCTCTTAGTAACACCTATCATCAGCGCTGAACAACTGAGTTCTATAAGCCCCAACCCAAACATATTTTTATTTTCTACACAACCACTTGCTACAGATTTTAATATGCTCAGTAGAGGAGAGGTGTTATGATATGATTATGGTGCAGCCCCGGAATGAATTGGCGGGGGAAACGGGAGATCCCCGAGAAAACCCGCCGACCAGCGGCATCGTCCGGCACGATTCCAACATGAGAAAATCCGGGGACCGACCCCGCCGGGAATCGAACCCGGATCGACTTGGTGGGAGGCGAGAGGTCTGACCCCTCGGCCACTGCGGCCCCATATGCTCAGTACATTGATGCGAGCTCTTATTAAGTGTTAGAGTTAGTGTATTCTTTATGTCTCTCTGAAACTATCAAATCCCTAAAGATGTTGAAATTTTAACAGATTATTGGCATGGTTCCGTTACTACACTGAGATCGCTGATGTCAATGATTTTCAGCAATAACGGATCTCCTCGCCATGAGCATGTAGGCCTAATCGTTGCACAGAAGCGGTTGTGTCGTGCTAATATTCTCGGTAAGCGACCCAATCATTTTTTATTCCTTTGCAGCTTAGCCTGGATTGGTTGACTGTAGCTTGGGATGTGGTGAGGGGTAACCGAGTGTTCGTGGGAGTTTGTATGTTTTTCAATTCATATTGCATTTCAGACTTTGTTCTTCAGTACAAATTTTCAGTTTTACAAACGAACTTTCGTTTTCCAGTTTTGCTGTCCTTACGCTGTGTTTTCGAATTGTAATTTTATCAAAGCCATGAATTGCAAAGTAATTTAACCGATGTTATCAAAAAGCATAAGCAGACATGACAAGGCTCTTTCTTGCATATGTACTGCTGCAGATTTCGATTCTTCCAACCGTTTACATTTCACGCCCACTAAATCAATTACGTCTAATAAGTTATTTTCACTGCCATTTAACAACACTCCTATATCTATAAACATTACTTAACAGTTAGCATTTAAAAAAATAGCTATGTTTTGTGAACTACAGATCATTATCAGAAAATTACTAAAACGACGGGATTTTATGAGTATATCAAGCTACATGGGAAGTCAAGAATGAGTTTGTCACATTCAGGAGATTATGATGCTTGACGAAGTAAGAGCAATGTTCTGATGAACCACGAGGTGATATATAAGTAACGGACAATTCAGAGGTAGTAGGATTGTAGGAATATCACCAATTGGGGAGGAGACAGGTTTTATGGAGAAAACCTGCAGAATGGTGTGCAATGCACTAAAGGAAATAAAATTACAATGCTTAGATAGAAAGATAATAACGTGATAAGCACTATGTCACTTACTCACCAGCGCACAAACAGTAGATCGAATTTTGTCCTGATTCTTGTAAAATAAAATGCGCACTGTAAAACTTTACTTTAACATGGAAAATGGTAACGTTTATCTAACTTGTGTTTTGGGATGTACGAGCACAGACGCCCACCAAGAATTTCTGTTTGTTGGAGACACAAGACATATCAGATCTTAACATTAAACGATTATCTCTATAAATTGGCAAATACCTAGATAAAATATACGTTTGTTAAGTTGTTTACGTTTGCACATAATTCTTGCTAACATCTATTTTTTATATTGTTTTGTTAGTTGTTCTCTTTCAGTTTACACAGATGATTATTGGTATATTTCTACTCATTTGCACGCATGTCTCTGCTATGGTAACTGGTTAGCAGCAAACTGAGTGTTCAGGTATCTCTTAGCTTGCTGTAAGACTTCTTCTTTCATTCCCAAGGAAATTAAACTCTATGTATGGGTAGAAAAAACATTAGATGAATTTTGCAGTGGTTATAAAATGAGGGAGGTAGTGGACAAAGGTCCACAACCCATCCCGAAGGCGCTCTAAAAAATTTAAACCAAATAAGAGCCAAGAAAAAAATATTACCTACTTCAGATTCACACTTTTCCCATAGCTTTAGAAGAAGCGATGTGTCGAAAATAATGTTTTCAAGGGGGAAAAATCAGCCGTTACTAGATCTAGCAGACGGTTTACCAACTGGTATCATACGTTAAAAAATAAATAGTTACATGTAAAATGGTAGTTTTTACAGTATATTTTATTTTTGTAATTAACGACTCCTCTCCTCTCCCGCGTCAGTACACGTCTGTATTCGTCCTAAAAGTGAATTACTTTTACTGATGACCTTATTTTTTTTTTTTTTTTAAGATTATTTCCGTTGGGGGAGGGAGATGACAAGTTACTTTGCCACGAAGAAAATTTTTTGTTTAATTATTACAGGAAAAATAACAAACATTGTGTTTTAGTTACATCAATTAATCTGACATTTTGGTGGTAAAGATATTTGGAATATTTTTACACAAGCATTATGTTTAAAAATGTATTACATTCGCTACAAATAAACTCATACTGTTTTAAAAGAAAACTTTTTATGACAAAATGTGACACAAAAAATAAGGTTTCCGCGTTCGCTTTGCTGTAAGGCAATATTTCTTTACTGCAAGTTAAATACAATTGCAGCCAAGTTACTTTGCAGTGCATCACATTCTAACAATATTTTGCTGCGGCAAGGAAAGTGTTTTTATTGTATAGGTGAGCACCATGGAGCGCTGCCTGTATTACATCATGATTCATGCTGTCAGTTTATTATCCGGGTGTGTGCGCGTGTGTTTGTGTTCGGAGCTCGGAGGCTGTTGCCACACAAGCCAATTACCGAGTTTACGTCCCACGTCACACGATGTACCGTGCAGCTACTCCCAGCGGGGGAGAGTCGAACCATTCTTCTGTGAAAACTTGGGCGAAACACGATCAGGGTAACATCCGATCTACAAGAAGTATTGATTTCTTTCTTGCCAGTCGCTACAAAGGCAGAAAAAATGTAGTAAAAAAGAAAGTTCTTTTCAACAAGCGGTATACTCACTAAGGCTCGTGACGTCATGGCAACAACACAATGGAATCTCAGGAACGGAAATATAAGGATGGTATTATGAGTCAACCAGGAGATTCTTTACACTTTCAGAATTCTGACAGCGAAAATTTGTCCATGAATCCTGTATAACTGCTGTAAGTCTTTTTTTGATGTTCACGATGAAGTGTACATTTTGAGATGGCTACCTGCGCAGACTACCAAGAGCTTTGGCAGAAGGAATTACTTTCGAAAACTTCAGGTTTGGTTCACTGAACTGTCGGCTATACTAGCCTCCTAGAACATATGTTTCCTGAAGAAGATAACAGCTGTTCATTGGCTAATGGCTGACACAGCAATACCACATGAACGTGTGTTCGATCACTATACGTGGTACGGGATAAAGTGAGCACTTTTGACGAGCACCTTTCCAAAAATAAAATATTTATTGTCACCTTAGGCGTTATATTTGGAGTACAGTACAATCAATATACTTCGATTGTTAGGTTGCTTTGCTCACGTTAAAAAGTGGCGGGGAACAGTTAATTAACTGAAGGGAAAAAAGTAACTAGGGCTTCAAGAACGCTTACTTTATCCTGAACCAACTATACTTATTTGTATTGGCAAAACGCCATCCATGAAGTGTCAAGGCCATGTCAAATAGCTAGGTACCTGCAAAATTTGAGTTATTATTAGAGTCCCGGAAATTTCGCGGATTCAACTGAGGAGAGGTTGGATGTATGAGTCATGTATGTGTTGGAAACTTTATTCGATCGAGTCATTGTTTATTAATAGGGACGGGAATTTTTGGTGAAAAGATTTTTGCCCCACTTTGCATCAGTGCCTTACGTGCACACCTGAAACTCAACTTCATGGCTATTGACAGAGTGTTTTTGTGCAGAGTTGTTATTCACTTGACTGTGCCAATCAGTATACGGATAACTGCGACACATCACGTCTGTGATTTGCGGGTTTAACCTCAAGACGCTGGGTGTTACGGCATCCAATCACTGACCACATAGCAGAGACGCAGGTGCGCACGTAAAGCCATAAAACAATCACAAAGTGATGCAAAAATCTTTCCGCGAAATTTCCTACCTCTATTTTTTTAAACGTGACCTTGAGGACTCAGAACCGATGGCGGACATGCATAAAAATCCTCATGGACTCCGGCGCTACATCGTTAAATGTTCAAATGCTCACTCACTGGAGCAGCAACCAATGGACAAGTATCTGAGGATAGAGTGTATATAGGACAGCGGAGTCCAGCCTGCTGCTCGTTGAACCCGCGACATATCCGGGACTCTAGTTATTATTTGTTGTCAGACTAGACTTCACCGTACTGTATATACCTGAGTACAATATGTGATTCCATTGGCCACAAGCCTCTTTGTGATGTCAGTTGTGCGACCGCTTTACAAGAGGTTGTCACACTATGATGAATGGTACTATAATTATTGTACAGACCTATTCTTTTCGGCACACCACGACATTTTTGGCGAATGGAGGACGCGGAACAAGCGTACAGCTATTTGGAATGGCAAAAAAAAAAAAAAAAACGCGAATTTTTCATGTCTACCGACTACAAAAGCGACACAAACTTACCGTTGTTAAAATTTGTACTTGTGCCAAGAAAACGCAAAATTTTCAAACTCATATTGCTTAAGAGGGCGTGGTACATAATTCAACGCTAAAAGCATTAATCTATAACTGAAGGTTACTTGAAGCCAATTTGCGAAAATTAAACAATGGCAATCCTAGCCAACGTTTTAAACAAAATAGTTTCCAGTGTTACGAACATCTGAGGCACAATCTCTGGCGCCGGAACCTTGTGCATTTAACTGCGGCGCAAGAGATCACGCGTAACGAATTAGTAATTCTGGATAAATATTCACTCATAAAGTTGGCAAATAACCGTTATCTAGGATTTTCATTGAGTATTTTATCCATACTAGCTTCAAAAAAAGCGTAGAAATCAATTGATGTTTTCAGCATTAATTTATCTACTACGCTCTCTTAAGGATTGGATTCCAATAACGTTGCAAGCGAGTATGTCCATTTCAGGTTCTTCACTAATATTTAAAGATTATTGTTCTCGAGGCCGAAATTTTTTTCCCGGTCCGATAATGGATAAACATTATGGCGCATTTTCTAAATAATAATAATAATAATAATAATAATAATAATAATAATAATAATAATAATAATAGTAAGTATAAATACTTAAAGCATAACTTCATCATAAAATGACACTGTACGGTCACCCCTGAATGTCTCATAAGGCGAATGTATTAAGTAACCTGCAGGGGTTAGGTAGGTTTGCTCAGTCACGTGATCAGATTTGTCCGATCAACGGATTATGTGCAGACCGGAAAAATGCGCGGGTTCTCTGGCCTGTATGTAGGCTAGCCTCCACGAATATACGCGTACTCAAGCAGGCAAGAGTCGCTCATCGACACAGTGATACCACACTGCCAGGCCTGCATTTAGCGGCTTAGCGACCTCCAAGAAGTGTCAAATAAGGCAAGATTCAATTGCAAAACTGACACGAATCTGCAGTTTTTTTAGTCCTAGCTTGTGCTCGAAATAAAATGCGAATTTTTCAGATTACCAGATATGTTTAAGAACCTGCAAGCTAGTCGGGGTTCCGTGACATATTGAACGCTTGAGAACTCTACTAGGGTTACTGTTTGGACGATTTTAGCTGAAACTTTGTCCAGTTGGTGGTAACCTCGACCGGCTATAGAGGCGAGCTATAGGGGACAAGAATGTGCGTCAGTTCTCTAACTTGAGCATAGTAGCCCAATCACTAAAGGCCAAAAATCATCGACTGTCGGAAATAATTAAGGTAAAGCTGAAAAATTCCTCCACAAGAAAAAAATTTTCTCTTAAGTAGTTATCTTTAACGACTTATCAAAGCCTAAATTTACTTGTAACAGCGAAGTAAAAATTATGAAAACCAGCTGGCTTACTTAAAATAAATAATTCATGGTAAAAATATGATGCTATTTGTAACCTTTATGATTATAACGCCACGCCATGTGATCGCCACAACAACTGATAAGGTTAATAGCCACCAAGTGTTACTCAATTGTCATAATTTCCAGATGCAATCACAAGTATGTCTTTCGACCTTTCTTTCTTCTCGCCATCATGTAAGGATGTCGATGGAATAACTTTCATCAATCATTTATCAGTGTGCCAGATTTTATAGAGAAAAACTTCAAGTTATATACTTTGTTATTGTAGTAGGCCTAATGAGCAGGTGCATATGGCAAGCGTCTGCGCCTTCTCACACCCACCCGCGCTCAAGTTACCCCCCTAGCTGCCGGACGAGAGGGGAGGAAATTCAGCCAAATTGTTAAATAGTTAATTAATTAAGATAAAAGGAATTTTAGTCATTAAGGAGAACATTTGTGTAGCGTAATGCAACTAAACAATTGTGTAGTAAATACGGCAATGGCAGGAAGAAGCTGTCCTAGGGGGATGGGGCATCTGGCGGAAGCTGGCTCCTGATTCGTCCAACTGAACCAAAGCTTGCAGGGCACGTGGTGGGGAATTTGGCGCCAAACAGGAGCAAAGCTAGAGTTCGTTAACTGTTTTGGGACAGACATCGTCAAGCCGCTGGTAACGGTAAGCCGGAGTGCCTCCGTGGGCGTCAATTTAGGTATCGGGACGCCTTAGCCGCGTAAGCCAGCGCAACGGGGGGTTGCCGCCGTACGTCGTCGGTTTAGGCGTCTAGACGTCTTTGAGTAGAGAGACAGACGTCGTCGCGACACAGACTACGGTGGGCCGGAGTGTCACCGACAGGCGTCGGGACGCCATTTAGCAGAGACATCGTCGAGTCGCGAAGTACGGCAGGCCGGGGTGATACCGACTGTTATCTATGGTTTAAGCATCTAGACGTCTACGGATATTATTTAAAGAAAGTATTGAAAAACGTCGCAGTTAGCTTGGTAGACAGCTGACGATGCTTTCGCCTACGTAACCATTGACGTGATCCAAATATAAATATTGTTGAAATTAGTGGACGTAGAATTATTAAGAACACACCGACACAGCACAGTAGAATTATAACGGTCCACCAGTAGAGGACAGTAACGACGTCCTACCACAGAATAAATTAGTACTTATTTATTCTGTGGTGCTACCCAGGAAAACTGAACTCACCGTCTTATTTATTACTCCATGCAAACACCAGAACTATCATTAACATTTATTTTAAACAGCAACGCGTCGCAAGATATGTATGTCTATACATACGTGTGTGTGTATTTATATAATACTAAAACATTAATTACGACTACGTATAAATCACAATAATTAAATTATTGCTTTAGAATGGCTCAAATCACAAAATTTACTATCAAGTAGGAAATTTTTAAAAATAAGATAAATATTTACATTTTTAAATAAATATTTCCTGAAAAAGTCGATTGCAAGGAATTTAAATGCGAATTAATTTAATTAAGTAAGTTTGCTGGTTTATTGTTAATCTTACATTTCGGTGACATGCTCGTTGTGTTTTTGACATGCTAGACCTATTTTGCAAGAATTATGAAAACTAAAAATTTTTAATGCAAGAATAATGTGATTCATAAGTAGTGTCTACAGAACCAACATTATTTTCCACATTATAAATAATAAACATTTTATTGAAGAGTGCCGTTAATAAGAGGTTCCGAAATAAACGTGTTGGTAAAAATTGAGTGAGAAACTAAGCAAATTTTTCCAACGAAAAAAATGTTGTAAATCTCAAAATACACTTAACATAAATAACGATGCTCGGAAAATCACGTAAGGGATTGCAAGATTCACTACAGCAACATTACGTGCGTTATAAACTGATTTAATAATGATATTCCACAAACAGTATAGTCACCTCATTTTATTTATTTACGCCCAAGAATATTACAGTTTAAAATAATGTAATCGTATTTATTCACAAACTGCAATTTTCGAACAAACAAAACACATTTATTAAGTTATTATAAAATACTTAAATACAGGTCAAAATGCAATAAAAATCAATTCACCTTTCGACAAGACCGGCAGTAAAAACATATTTCCATGAATTTATAGAAAGTTACGGTCAAACATCCGTAAATTGGCAATACGGACAAATTTCCGTAAACACAAATTATGGAAGCCACTTCCGTAAAATTACAGCACTTTTCTGTAAATATTTCCGTGAATTTACGGAAATTTTTAACAGTGTGGAAAAAAACGGGTGAACCACCTCATAGATATGAAAGTATTAGTTTCACTGCGAATACAGGTCCTCAAACAAATGTAGATGTTAGTAGTCCTTGGAAAATACTACAACTTTTCTTGCCGCTTTCATTACTCGCACATATCATGCAAGAGTCCAATACTTATTCACAACAGTGTGGGTGCTCTCTCTCTCTCTCTCTCTCTCTCTCTCTCTCTCCCCTTGGAACTTGGAAGTCGACGAGCTAAGAGCTTTCATTGGAATGTTGATCGTAATGGGGTTCCACAAGCTGCCTAGTTTGCGACTATATTGGTCTATACGGATGAAAATTTTCATGTCGAAAGAATATCTCGTATCATGTCCCTAAAACGATTTCTAAAAATTCTTAGATTTATCCACATAAATGACAACACTAAAATGCCTTCAAGAGACTCCCCTGGTTTGACCGTCTCTACAAAATTCGTCCCATGATAGACCATCTCACCAACGACTTCCAGAGTATGTTTTTACCTGTATCAAGAAATGTATCGATCGACGAGAGCATGATTCCTTTCAAGGGTCGCATTCAAAAGCTTAAATTTGTAATCATATTTTACTTCAAATTGTAGTGTCACGTAATGTTTCAATTCAACTCAAACTGTGTGTTCTATTACAGTTTCAATTTCCAAACTGCAAATGTGGGTGTATTTAAAAATTTATTGTAGATATTTTAGTTATGCTCGCTGAACAAATCCAAAACAGAAATAGCTACTAAGTTATTCATACAATCATAGTTACATATGAATGTTTCTTATGGTATCTTGTTTTTCATTTGCGATAAATATTGTCAGATAATTTTTTTTGTATTTTATTTTGTTTTGTTGTAATAAGGATAGTGCTATATTGCACAAACATAAGTTTGTGTACTGTTATATAGTTTTCAGGGAACGTTATTTCTACTTGATTTTTTCACATGTGAGAATATGATAATAAACAACGGTGAAATAATATTTTCATTTTCTATTGTTTATTAGTTCAGAAATTTTTAAAATTATAACATAGTGTAAATATGAGAAATGTATCATGCTCATTTATGATATATTGCATTAGATTATATCACATTTATATTGTCGTTTGCAAAATACACCTAAAACTTACTTTTGCAATTTTTGATACTAATGTTACCAAGGTGTTGCAGATTTGCCCATTTGTTTGTTGAAAATAGTTATTGAGTATGTGTCTGTACATTCCAATTCTAGAAGGTCAATTGTAAAATAATTTATCATTAAAATATGTGTAGCAAAAATACAAAATATTTCAAAAGTTACTAAACAACAGAAACATTTTTTTTTCTAAAACGTAAATGATTTTTGTTTATTGCTAAACTTTTACCTCTACTATCATAAGTGGTCACTGGTACAATAATTTACCACCCCAAAATGTATGACAAAATTTCATAAATTGTCTAAAAACAACATTTTATATTGTTTTTGCTAGCAAAAAGAAGCTGTTTACAAAATATAAATATTTTGTGATTGTTGCCAACCTTTTGCCCTATAAAGGGTTAAGTGAGTGTAGTGGGAGTAATACTACCCTCGTATTATAATTTAAAAATACATTTCCTTAAAATATAATACTAAGCAATACTGGTTATTTAGCAGTAAAACTCTGAACAGTGTCAAAACAATGGAAGATCAATTATTATTTATTGTTTATTTAATGAAATGTAGGTAATTTTAATGTCCATTTTCAGGGTAGTATTGCTGTCACTTTATCTACTCTACAGACAAATTAAAAACACGTCATTTCCATTCGAATTTTTATAAGCTAGGGAATGGAATACATATTTCGCGATTTCAATTACTCCTTGCGTTGGAATCCACTGTCCTTACTCAAGCCCCAACCACTTGTCAACATAGCTGCTACTCATTGGAAGATCAGACAGTGAATGAACAGACGGAGCTTGAGTATACACAGGACAATGGATTATAACATGCACGTCACTGAAATCACGATATTTTCCTTTCCCTAAAAAATAACACACTCCGTACACGTATACAAAATACAAAATAAATCCTGCAAGGTATTTTTCCGGGTTACATCAAACAAACTGAAACCGGAGTCTTAGGGCGAACAACCAAACGAAAGAACCAAGAACCAAGAAGAGTGGAATACTCATTAAAACAAAATGAAGACAGCACACGCAGCAATATTACATAGGCTACACATGATTGCGTGATTCAACAATGACGTCACAGATTACGCAGTTGGTTACTAAGCATGTCGCAATATCTAGCAAGAGATCCTTGGAACTGTTTGCTGTTGATAGTCTACATCACTCCGGGAACTTTGTTTGGCATTACCCACGGAGCCGGGCCGGCGAAAAACAACGTTGCGACACATACTGCAATCGAAAATATGGTCAATCAGTAATGTCTCAGGATTGCATAATGTCAAACGTGCATTTCAGAGAGTATATAATAAGTGAGTCCTAACTCCCATGTTTAAACAGCGAGAACTTTTTTTCCGTCGCGCCCAACGTAAGTTATCCCTTCCCCCTCCCCATTTCTCTAACACCAACGACAGAACACGAACCATGAACAACGGCGAGAGACGTTTCAGAATTACCAGGTTCACAATGTAATTTTAATAAATACATTTAACTTTTCATTACACTAAATATAACTTCACTATTTTTAATAACATATGTTATTATAAATGATTAAATTCATTATAACACTTATTTTTCGTTAATGAGTTGTCCAACGGGGCTCGGTTTCAGTTGCCATATTGAATTTTATTATTTTTTGCTATTTCCACATTCTGAGAGAAAAATGTGAAAACGGCGTGCTATACCGCAAATTCTATTTACTTTGCGCTGGAGAACAAACATGGTAATTGAGCTAGAAATGTATAGTTAGGTCGCAATCAGTCGGGCAAAATATCAATTTTAAAAAGTTTGCCACACACATTGCGGCGTAATTGTATGTTAACAGCTAAATCGCAATGTCTGTACTTCAGCGCAAGGTAAACAGAATATGCGGTATGGTTAGGTACATATTTGACATTGTTCTTATCAGAAGTTAAAATAAACCGGGAAATAATAAAGGTCAGTATGGCAATTGAAACCAAGCCTTAAGGATTCGTTTTCCGTATTACCTTTAGTTGGGCCTGGTGCAGAGTGCAGTACTGCGTGGCAACTCCTGCAGCAATTAGTAGGCTGCAGCCTTGCGATATATTTGCCCGCATACAAGTTACAGCAAAAATACTGCCCTCCCAACTCCGTGGACCTATCTGTGAATGATCAAAATAATATCCAATGTATAGTTTTACATGATCAATGACGGTTTATCTTATTCACGCTTAAAGGCGCTGTCAACCTGGGAGCCTGGCGTGGGAAGGTATACAGTTTTACCATTGAGTTTACTCAATGGTTTTACATATTAATTAATTACTTTCGGCAGAACTCAGTGATGTCTAATAATATATCTTACGGACAAAAAACTTTTTCAGTAGTGAGACGAAGATAGTACTGCATTATAAAAAAAATGTAGGAAAAAGTTATGAGATTATCTATTCGAGTGTTTTCTAATAGTGGAAATACTTATTTGTTCATTGACTTCAGAGTACTTAATACACAGCCTAAAATATATTATAACAATGTGAGCCTGCGCTTAGTTCTGTTTGGAACTGAAACTTCATTTTATTTTAATTATGATAATTTCCCCAAATGGAACTTTGTAAGCACCTGAAAGAGCTGACCTATGTATATCAAACTACAAAAACATTAAACAAAGATGTTAGCTACCAAGATTTTTCACCTAAACAAACACATTTTTCATACATTTTACTCGAAACACGAATTTTTTAGTTGCTTCCATTTTTAACTGGACCGTAGTAATAACGGTTACTGACAGGAATCTTTGAAAGACGGGTGAACTTTTCTTCTTCTTCTTCTCCCTCCTCCTATTTTTCTACTTCTTCTATTTTCTTTATAGGATTTCTTTCATAAAAACAAGTCTTTGCCTGGCACATGGGTATGTAGCAAAGCGTGTTACGCGTTTTCAAATTTTTTTAAATTTGGAAAATGCTCAATTTGTTCTAGATAAAACAATGTATAATTAGAAAAACTGACACATTAACGCACAGCCCAAACCGCTTGACCTATAACCGTTACATTTTGAGGGCGGATTCCCTCTGGGCCGATGCATGAATTAATAAGTAATTATGTTTTTAAATCAGTCAATAATAGGGTATACAGGGATAAATGTGTTTTCGATTAATCGTCCATACAGATAGAACCTGACACGCTATCGTAATTTTGCTTCAGTAGGATGTCAATACAAATATCTACAATGTGGATTTTATGATTTTATTTTTTATTTTTCCTTTCGAGATGTATTGTTGGTTTTCTCTTCAGAATTATGGTAACTTGTCCGAAATTGAATTTCAAGCTTTTGTTTTTTAATTTAAAATCGTAGGTGTAAAAAAAATTAATTGTCAATATTTATTGAATTAGTTGAGCTATCGAGGTGTTGTTTACTTCAGAATGATGAATACGTAAGTACCGAAAATATTATATAGCTTACGTTTTCGTACTGAACACAGCAAATTATTTACCACGGAGAAAGATTAGTTTTTAAATCCTCCAAGGCTAGACACTAGACAACCTTATTTTATATCTGCTGAAGGCAAAATATCCTAATATTCAGAGTCACATTCTGCAATATTTTAAGTACGTAATGTGTTAGTTTACGATCTCTTTGTGCACGGACCTGTATGTAGGTATTAGTGATTTTTTTTAATAATAAAAATAATTAATATGATAACATTATCTGAAATTCGAAGAATATTACACCCGGTTAACAGCGAGAACGTACAGCTAGTGTCGAATTAATGAAAATAACAAATACTAAAAACTATGTTTGCTAATATAAACTTGGCGCACCAGTTAGAAACGTTTTGGGACAACTCAGAATGAGTAAAAATTCCATGCTGAGATGGTGCCTTAATCTAGACCATGGCAGTGGCGTGTGGTAAACGAGTTGCAAGGTAAACTGGGTTTGTTGTCATCTGTATTTGTCAACTTCTTCATATACATATACATAAGCCTTTCAGGCGTAGTTGTGCAGCGAACGCTAAACCATCTGAATAATGGGTGTCTTGCAGCTAACTAGTCAGTGGCCACATTACATAATGTTAGACCCAGTTGTACTGTTGTTACTGGTTCCTGTTGCGTGCACAGGGACTGTACAGTACAGAGTTAACATCAACTTATCCTGTTTATGATCTCCACACGCCACCGAACCATAGGCCTTTGTCAATTTCTGTCTCTGAGTAATGTTCTGTGTAATCGTTACTAATGAACTTGCTTTTACGAGACGTTCAGCCCACGTCATTCACTAATTTGTTCATTCATTCTACGGGACGTCTAAGAAAACATATAATTTAACCTAAGTTATGGCACACAGTTGGACAAGGGACACAGGGATGACATGGGACGACAGTGGTAAGTGTTCGGCTTCTGTTAATACTGCGGAGTCACTGCCTAGTGGCTCAGTTTAACGGATGTTGTCGTTGTGAAAATTGTTTTATTTTTGAACGGGTCATGGTATCAACTCAGTGCTGTCCAGAATTTATCTCTGGCAGATAAGGAAAATACACGAGATGTATTGCTTCATACAACTCTTTATCTCTGCTATACCGTGTCTACTCTGAGCATGTTTGTCCGTTACTCCATAGATTGTAATGTAAACACTAACATTATCTGCTGCTTTGAGTTGGTAGTGAATCACGTAAAATATCTCGGTTTCGTCAGAATAATTTGGTAGTAATACATATTTTATACAGAGCAACATAAGTTATTTACACGACATCATAATTAAATATTTTATAAAAAAATACTATTTATTATAAAATTTTAAACCACATATGATGCAAAAATTGTTATAATCGTGTAGCAATCTCTAGATTTAAAATATACAGTCAAACGCATACGAAACCATATTGCAGGTGTCACCAAGATAATTCTGGAGCTATTATTTAAATTTTCAGAAAGTACCACAGGTTTTGCCCCCAAAAATGCACTACAGTTCTTGAATATTAAATTTCAGTCATACTGTTGAATGAGACACACATTCAAATAAAATGCAGTTAGTTTCAATTCAATCACCAATACGTGTTTTTAAGTAATCCGACTAGAAAGCAAGGATTTGAAGATACGTTCATCAAAAACAGTTCTGTATTTGTACGACCGGGATTTTTGAATCACTGGGTTGTTCCCTATCACGTATAAGAATGAGTGATAATATATAACCCAGCAAATGCGATAAATGTGTTCTTCTTCCTACAGCTCACTATAGAAATTTGATACGACGCATAGGTTGAGGGTTACATGGGATGCCGAGAACAGAGATTTTTTGGCGCTGTGGCAAAGCCGCGTAATGTCAAATCTACATCTAAAATTCATGCTGCGAGCAACTAACTACTCTCATTCATTTTCATAACCGAGTTGCGTTACAAAGTTCAGTTTACTCATTCTTTGAGACAATCGTTTACGGCATGACTTGGGGTCAGAAGCCTTTGTTGGTCTCGTACATACATTGGGGAGAGCAAATTAAATTACTGAGTCCAAGAAATACGCGTGTTGCAGAGAATTTTTTCTTTAAAACTAAGTAAAATAATATAAAGGTAATTATCGGGCGGGTACTGCCGGCCTTGATTTCTGTCTAAATAAATATACAGTTCATGCGTATAAAGTGACCCAATTTTGTTAAGATTTTGTTATTTGCCAAATTGTCCGAAAGTCATGTGCGGCTGTATGGGAATTAAATGTAATGTAAAGAATTTGTATTCGAAAATGTGACTGTCGTACAAGTGTCATTAGAGTTTGAATGCAATTCTAATTAAGAAATAAATCTATATAAATTAATAACGTATAACGTATAGTTAACATGGTGTATTAAGGGCGTTCAAGTGGGGAAAAATTCATAATTTTATATTTGTATAAAATAGTGTTATTTTTGTAGACATTACTTCAGAGAACATTAACATCTAACGGAAAAAAATTAGCTCATCTAGTTTTCCCGC
>PNEQ01047455.1:0-30476 GCA_003012365.1 Medauroidea extradentata
GATGCGACAAGCCTCGGCGACACTTTTTTCTTGGCCCCTCGCAGAGCTAATATTTTTCCTGTCCTGTCTAGTGCTGGCTTCACCTCGACCCTCTCTAGAGGTTTACCAACAACACACTTTTTCAGTTCAGTCTTTATGCTACTCATATATCTTAAGTACATATAATTTAAAAACATATTGAAATTTTGCCCATTACATACCCCAGAAGTATGAATACTGCGTAGCACCACGCACTCTCTTCACGCCCGAAGGTTTCCGAGCACAATGTCATTCGGCAACTTTCGGATTTTTTTTTTTTTTTTACCAGAAAAAGGGCAAAATGAATATTTATTTAAATTTGTTACAATTATGACAAGTCCGTGTTTTCGTGTAACTGCTAGTTGTTAACTTGCGTGGGGAAGCATGTAATTTATGCCGATGTGCTTGTTTAGTAACTCGTATGTTGTAATGCCATTTTTTTAAATAGCTGATGCAGAAAATAAATGTGTTTGATTGTGCTTATGTGATACTTCCCAAATTAACCATAAAAAATAAAACCAGTACATGTTACAAACTATAATTTAGGAAATGGCACATCAGTAATTCTACTTAAGCTAATAATAACAATTATAATAATAATAATAATAATAATAAATTACTCGCTGCCGCACGGTGGCGAGATCACACATTCATACCCCTCTAGAAAACACTCTTCAAAACATTGCTGAACCTACCAACTCCCTGGCCGAGACGTCAGACCTCTTGCCTCCCACCAAGGAGTTCCGGGTTCGATTCCCGGCGGGGTCGGTTCCCGGATTTTCGCATGTGGGAATCGTGCCGGACGATGCCGCTGGTCAGCGGGTTTTTTCGGGGATCTCCCATTTCCCCAGCCCCTTCATTCCAGCACTGCTCCATACTCACATCATGTCACCTCCACCAGCGTTAAAGACCTAGATGTTAAGCGCTGACCAAAATCTCTTCACTCGCTCACTCACTTTATGATTATTATTTTATTTATGTCAAGCATTTTATTAAGAATGTATCCTATGTTTTGTTGAAGAGAAAATTTCGACAATACAAACTGAATAAACGTTATGGCTCAAAAACTGAAAACTGTGTCTTATCCTTAATGCTCTTGTACTTATAGACCTAGAACGCTCAAAAACGTTCTCCCAGACGGTCATCTTAAGAAATTCAAAACTCCCTCTCCAAGTAATTGCGTATAGAACTACCTTGAGGTAACTATCACATTTCAATAGCTAATGTAAAAATGCATACAAAATAAAAACTAGTCCTATGTAAAAGAGTGTGAACCTTGTACTATAAACACCAATCTCCTTCAGGGGGGCACAGACACTATGCTGTAGCAGAGTTAAACACTGCTGGCTAATCAACAGCCGCAATGAACTACAGCATGTCTTATAAATGGCCAGCAGTAAAAATACAGCTGCTTTGTCTGCTGATAATGCCCTTAGATTTTTTTTAATTGAATAATGACTACTGTCCGTGCGCCAGCTTTGAGTCCCTGGCGAGTATGTGTTTTTCACTCATAAATATGTAAATAACACGAGACCCAATAGCACGTGATGCACATGCTAGTCGTAGTAACATTGTAAGTTAGGACATGTTTGATACTGTGTTACTGTAGGGTTCATGACGTTTACCAAGAAAAATGCACACACACCAGGGACTCGCAGCTGGCGTGCAGACAGTACACTCGTAGCAGTGGATCTTGGTATCAAGAGTTAAGATGCTCTACTGAATAGTAGAATTGCTTTGTAACATGTAATAGCAAGGAGAAAAGGATGCAGTATGTTCAGTAGTCCAAAATAATACAAATTTTTATCTCATATCTATAATTATTTTTATTATATGTGTAGGCCATTAGATTCTTTAAAGACTATCTCATTTGTGACACAATAATATATTACTTTACAAGAGATACACAAACCATTAGGTCCTGTTAAAAATGGTGTGCCAAAAGTCTCTGTGCTAGTTCCATTACTGTACCTAATTTTATCGTATTATACCAGTGATTGTTAATTGAATGGACTAATTTAAGTGGGCCTACCTACCTTTTTACCTGTTATCACATTTTTCCACACTGAACCCTCTTCATCATGTCACTGGATTTTTAATATTACATAAAAATAAAAAAAAGTCAAATTTAAAAATGTCGGTTACAGTTACTAGGATTTTGGGAGCAAATATAGTGTGAGTGAGTGAGATTTTTAGCCAGCACTTAACATTGAGGTCTTCAGCGCTTGTGAGAGGTGACGAAAGTGAATATGGAGCAGCGCCGGAATGAAGGGATGGGAGAAATGGGAGATCCCCAAGAAAACCCACCAACCAACTGCATTGTCCGGCACGATTCCCACGACCACCGCAGCCCCTACCAATATAGAAAAAACTAGAAAAGAGTAATCCTAAATATCAGTTTTTGCCATCTTTACAAGCAAACATTTCGCTAGAGTGACTTGCATTTATTAAGCAAAATGTCTCTCATTACCGTATGTACAAATTTTCAACCACAAGGATTATGCCCCAAAATTATCTCTCTTGGGCAAGTTTTTTTCCCAT
Organism: Medauroidea extradentata; assembly: GCA_003012365.1. Taxonomy (NCBI): domain Eukaryota; kingdom Metazoa; phylum Arthropoda; class Insecta; order Phasmatodea; family Phasmatidae; genus Medauroidea; species Medauroidea extradentata. The sequence goes on from PNEQ01047455.1 coordinate 2,560, forward strand.
AAAGTTGGCAAGGGTCTTGTTTAGGGTTGCTCTTTTATAATCTCTGCACAGTGGCTTTGAGGAACCTTAAATTTTCAATTAATGCATTATGTAGTGATTTGTGTATCATGCACTCCATTGCGAAATAAATGACTGTCAAAGAAAAGAAACGTTTTCTTTGACAGTCGCCTATATCGCAGTAGAGTATGTCCAAGAAACTAAATGCAGTCATGCGCTCACATTGCACAGTTCTTTCAAAGATCACTGCAAAATAATTTCTATAGGCCAAATTGCTGATAATGGCTATTAAAATATTTAAGTAAATGTGACTAATGTAATTAATTTTTTAAATTACCAACTCTCTTATCTCAATTTTTTTACAATATTCAAGCTTCAGTAGCAGACTGTTGAAACAAAACAGTGTGCTGTACAGCCATCATAATGTTTTTGTGACAAAATGAAGAAGTGCCAAGTGGTAAAACCATTGATTTCAATCAGTAGGATCTGGGTTTGGTTCACAGTACGGACATTCTGATTTTGTTTACACTGTTTTCCTACAAAACTCCACACATATGCTGTGTTAGAACGTAACTACAAGACACAGCAGATTCCTGCCACTTATTTCTTGTTCATTTGAGCTACCAATTTAGTTTCAAATGACTACGCTGTCCATTTGTTAAGCCTTACCTATGTATCGTTACTTTGTAATAAGTAATTTGGATTTATGATAAACTCTACAACTCCATTGTCACTACACATGCGTTACATGGTTTATAGGCTTAAATAAATAAATGTTATAGACGCATGTACACACACCTATATTTACACTTAATATGCTTCTGTCTAATAGCCATAATGTTGGAATGTGACAGTGTATGGCTTCAGACTAATACAGTTTAATGCAATGTCACATTGCCACGTATTGAGTTTCAGGGACAGCACGTAGTTGTTTAAAAATAAGCTGCCTGTCTAATTGCTGAAGCAGGTTCGAAATACATATGTTCCCAGTACACTGTTCACTAAAAACACATTTCATAAAAGGGTTGTTGGGTACTTTAAAGATAAAAAAAAAAAATCCAAGCTGTCCAAAATAGTAAAAAAAAAAATGGCATTTTCTACCATTTTATCTGACAATCTAGTATCTAGATTTACAATAAATAATTCAAGAATTCTATAAGGAACTGTACTGCAGATTTTTTAACAACAGCAAGGTTATCGCCTGAAGTCCTAGTTCCAGTAATGTGACAAACACTGCACCCCAAGTCATTGCCTTACATGTATGAGCAATGGGTGACCAGGCAAGGACGTCAGTGTTACTCTTATCATAACTTTGTTTCCGAGCCTCCTATGTGTTTTGAGAAGCGCCAGGTAAGTGGTGTTCGTCAAATCGCATGACAGCTTTAAATTTGAGACGGCAATTCGGTTAATTTACATTTTTGTTCAAAGCATTGTAACAGTTCAAACAAGTTTGCTTATATCAAAGCATGGGAATGGGTGTGACAGTAATTAAATGGGAAAGTGGGAAAAGGAAAAATGGGGAGAGAGTACATCACAACATTGTATTTTTGTTCCCCCTGAAAGTAGAGTTTTGGAACAACAGAGAACAGACAGAAGTATGTTGTCAAGGAGCTTTTCTTTCTTTCATTTTTGTACAATGTAGAAACTGTTGTCAATTTTCAACAATAAAGCTTGAGCCGTACACTGGCCCAGTTTACTCTCTCTGGCAAATAAACACCCTGAATACTTAGCCCCACGGCTAAGCCCAGACAAACGGGGCAAGACTTGAGCAAAACTCCTACCTATTTTTAAAGATGTAGGCTGCAAGGTTGGTCAACTACATCCTTGAACAAAGAAACTCTTATCATAAATATATTCAGGTACTTTCAGATTTACAAGCCTTTACAATGTAATACTAACATACAATAGGGCTTGGTGCACCATGTGCACAGTTCTAATTTACGTACATTCAAATCGTCGATCGCCCACCATAAAGAACAATAAAGGGCCCGGTGCTTATTAGTAGTATAATTTTACACATGAATTTCTCCGCCACAACAAATTAATGCCTCTCATAACAGTCATCCGCATTCAGTCTCCAGCAATGTCTGGGAAACCTGAAGGTTAGTAGACAATCCCCTTTTCCCGAGGGCGACATTAAATTTCCACAATCTCAACAGCTGTAACTCGGCGCTTCCGGTCTCGTTTAAGGCCCAGCTTGAGAATAACGGAAGCTAGATGTTCTCCACATGCCCAAGTTCCATGGGCCCCATCGGCAATAAATGCAACGGCATGGAAACAGTCGGGGAAGACTGACCCATACCTTGATGTTCCGCTGTCAGCTTAGGTGGACTCACCACACTGGCGGCAATATCCATTGCCAGTACTCACGCCCCTTTACCACGGGGCGGCGCAGATAACACACATGCAGCCTCAGGTATCATCCGGCAGCACTCGTTAATCCGCCATTTCACACAGTGAGGAATGCTTCCCAGCCAAGACCACCCCTCGTCCACGCCCAACACAAGAGTGAGCTCTCTTGCTCGAGCGGCCGCCAGCTCTGCTCGATGACCGCCCGCCCCTACCGCGGTTGATGGAACCAGACCACCCCATCCCCTCCCGGGCCTACCCCTCCATGGCCAGTGGAGTGGGAGGTTCGAAGAGGAAAGGGAATGCGCCGGCACCGTCAACTGGGGCCTCCACTATTATTCACCCAATCCGAGATCCTCGAGACCTCAGAAGAACCAAGGAGAAATCCTCTGAATACCCACAACCCCCCCTCCCCGTACTCGGGACTCTCACTAATCACTCCTAATAAGAAGCCCCTTAAGAGCTTCCACCTCTTTCAGGACAACCCCCCTGATTAAGGGTAATTGCTCAAGCTTATAGATTTTTACAATTATATTTAATGAAGGCATGCAAGTGGAACATATTTCAAAAACTCATTCATGCATACAATTTGCATCACAACTTTATACGTTCTTTCTTAATGCCACACATTCATTCATGCTGGTCATTGCAAGCTATCAAATATTTATTTCAAATGTATAATGTTTGTTAATATGCTATGTCAAGCTATACATTGGTATAGGTACTTTTAACTTGACGGTTAAACATATTCTACAATACTAGGTTTACTTAAGAGTTCCTGTTGGGTTACGATATTGAAAGCATGAAGGTATGACTACGACTTAATGATGTACAGGACTTATTATTTGCAGTTTATAATTTGATACTGTTTTGTTTGATGCAATTAGGTTGGCAGGGCTATTTTTTTTATTGTGTATTCCCGTTTCCAAGTAATTATTTTCTACAGCGAGCAAAAAATATTTTTTTTCCTTAAATTATTTTACCTTAAAGTACATATCTACTCTTAAATGTTTGAACTGCAATTTGCCAGACCTCTGCGAGTATATTTTGAGATTGTTGAACGCTCGAACTACACATGTCCATTCTCAAATATTTTATCATAAAAGTAGCTAACGGAAATTTAACAGACAAAAGTTGTAAAGACAGTTACTGGAAATTAACGAATCAGAAAAGTAACCTTATCCCTAAACTGAACTCTTAACGAATTTGTACAGAGATGGGCAGTAGAATCAACTTACATGAAGCTATTGATAGGTTGTTGTACCGTAAAACGGGGTGATTATAAACACTGGGGTGAATAGAAATACAATTTTAAAGCTAAATTTTAGGTATAAATTCTGTTTTAAAAATGTAATTATTAAGTAGGCAAGTTAAAACAGTTTACAAACAGTTGTTTTATTAATATTGTAATTATATTTTTTTAAAGCAAAATATGTAAGGTAGGAATTTATTTCTAATTTAGTTTCTATTCACCCCTGTGTTTCTAATCACCCTGTTTTACAGTATTGAACAGAGGAGAACAGAATGAAGATTAATGTGTGTAAAACCAAGTTAGTGAAGTTTAAAATTTGTGAGCGGAAAATAAAAACAGTATTAAAGGAGTTGAAGAATAATAAGGCAACTGGACCAGATGGCATTGGGAATGGAGCACTAAGTTTGGTGGGGTAGAGCTGGCTAGATATCTGGTAGAGTTGTTTGGGAGATCATTAGAGCAGGGAAAGTTGCCGCTGGAATGGAAAGAGGCAACAGTAGTTCGTATATACAAACAAGGGGAGGATAAATGGAGGCCTGGCAGTTACAGGCCTGTGAGTCTCACATCGAGTACAGGGAAGGTACTGGAGAGAGTAGTAGTGCAATACATGGTGAACGTTATGAATGAGAAGAATTAGCTTCAGGAGTACCAACATGGCTTTAGAAAGGGTTACTCATGCGAGACTCAGCTGGCAGGTTTGTTGGAGGATATAGTGCAGGCAGTCGATGAGGGGAAGTAGGTAGATGCCTGCTTCATAGACTTTGAAAAGGCATTTGACAAGGTGTCTCATGGGAAGTTGATGGACAAGTTAGACCAGCTGCCAGACGACAAGTCTATGGTGAAATGGATTAGGGACTTCCTCAGGGGGCGTAGACAGAGAGTGACAGTAGAGGAAGCAATGTCAGAGGAGGGAGAGGTGACATCAGGAGTGCCGCAGGGAAGTGTGTTGGGTCCTCTGTTATTTACCATAATGGTGAATGACATGGGACTCAAGATTACAGGAAAAATAAGATTGTTTGCAGATGACTGTGTGCTGTACACAGAGGTAGGCAGTGGAAACGACTTGCAAGCAGATATTGATAGGCTTTGGTCTTGGACAGAGGAGAACAGAATGAATATTAATGTTCGCAAGGCTAAGTTGGTGAGGTTTACTAGGAAGAGAATGGTGAGCATATGTGTATACAGATGGAATGGGCAGGAAATAGAGGAAGCTGCAGAATATAGGTACCTAGGGGTTGTGTTACAGGTTGATCTAAGGTGGACAAAACAGGTGAAAAAAGTAGTTAAAAAGGGAAGTAGGGCTTTGGGTCTGCTGGGAAGGGTGTTGAAGAACGCGCTCAGCCACGCTGTGCTGTAGCGCATTCTGACTAAACCACGAAACACTCTCGGCCTCCACGCTGTACTATGGTGCATTCTTACGGAGCTACAAAACACTATCTTGACCTCCGCACTGCTTGTACGTTCGTAGATACTTGTTCATCGGGCCAAACAAGTCAAGTAATGCATCGTCAATCAACATCGTTGTAATATGCAAACTTTTTAAATAAAACAATTCACTAAATAGCGTGGTGCTGGCTTGGCGCAGCTCGGCACGGCCCGACGCTGCCTAGATTGCTGGAGGCAAGGGGGTGACACTGGATAGGGCCTACGTCCCCTTTTTTTTTTTTTTGTAAATGATTGCGTGTGTACCAGTATATAAACATCACTGCAAGATATTGTAATATATTAACAGAAATAATATTTGTAGGTAGTTACCATGTATTACAGTGATGATGTCGAAATCTACATGGAGTGAACTTTTTTTTTTTTTTTTTTTGTTGTGAAAACTGTTTGAAGAAAGTTTATGTATATTTAGAGTCTCAAAATGTTTTGTAGTGGTACACCCGTAGATTGCAAAGGGTATGCCGCCATTTTCCGTTACTACATCACTCGTGTGCATGCTCACCGCGTTGTTATGATTCGTCAAAATTTATCGTACCAAATGGTTTGTTTTAGTTAGACGTTTTAGTTTCAAGGTACATTTTTTTTTTGCTAATCTAGGTTTTCATTGTACCAGTTATATGTGGCTTCATGACCTGTGTTTGTTTTTACGACTGATGTTAACCTAATAGAGTGGTAGTGTGTTGTGTCCCACATACTGCCAGTCGTTTTAATAATAATAACAACTTGACTTTGAATGTATATGTACATTACATACTATTTATACATAAACAGTACTTAAATAAAAATGTCCCTTAAAGTTACAGGTGTGCATACAATTTAAAAATTACGTTAATCAAATCAAGAACCAAGCAACTTCGAATAAAAAAATACAAAAATACATTATTATAAAACACACATGCAACACAATTTTAGGCAAAACAGATTTTTAAAAAGTTTATCTCGACTATGGTAGGTAATGTTTTCTACGTCGGCGGGAATACTAACACAAAATTTCCCTCGAGAGAATATGTACGTTTCTGTTGCATGGTTGGTAACACACAATAATTTACGACCCCGAGATCGGGCAGTATATAAGGAAGGCTGGTTAACCTGGCAGTGCCATCTCTTATAAACCCTTACATACTCCTTGGCTGGAGTTTAGCACGTCCCGAAGGGCAGCCATGGCGCCACGACATGAGCTGTACGCACGGCACAGGGCATGGCTGACAGTAATGTCAGTGTTGTGTATTTCCATCTAATAAGCTACAATCTGATGTTATATTGTATATACTTATACAGTGAAATCTCATTACAAAGTACTTGAAGGGAACTAAAAATTGTATGCTTAATATTGAAAATACTTTAAACTGAACAGTTACTAAATTAAAAACTCTTTCTAGGTGTTTGGAATTTGTACTTTATAATGAAAAGTACTTAATACTGAAGTACTTTGTACTGAGATTTCACTGTATTTCCTTTGTAATAAATGCTTCCGGCAATCTGTAATGTATGGTAAATCCCATTTTTCGAGGCCTCATTTTTCATCCAAAACCTTGATTTGCGTGTATGACCCGCACCCCAAGTTTTCAATTTGGTTTTTTGGAAAAAAAGGTGCAGGTGGTACATGGGTAAATACAGTATTTGGGTAAACTATTTTAAAAATTTAACATACAGTCAATACCATATAAGAATTCCATTATTTGATACATCATAGAAAAGTAGGACAATGTAAACAAAAAAATTACAGTATGCATCCTTCCAACACTGTGTACTTTATTTTCAATACTAGCTTCGCATTAATCTTACTAGGGTTAGGTGGGCAATGTTAATGGAATAATTTTATATTACAATAATGGATAGCCTACTCTACAGATGTTAAGTTAATATATTCATTCAAAATTTAACATTATTTATTGTATATTTTCCTGGGTATGCTCGAAACTGTAACATTTAATGGCATTACCAAAAATAAACTAACGTGTATGGACAACTTATGTTTTTTTATTTTTACTTGACATCTAAAAATATGAAATAGTAGTACCTATCTTATTTGGCTACAACAAACTGAAGTTGCAAGAACATAGGACAGTGCAAGCAAACATCTTTAAACTAAAATAATAAATAAAATAATTCATGCAAGCATTATTACAATTATTTTTCATGTTGCCTTCAATTTGGTTCTGCACTATCAGATCACAAAGCCGTATAGACCTAGTTTAAGTTTCAAGTAGTAGACTCAAAAAAACTTACCTTTCGTGGTAGGGCCTACCTTCGAAATATCAGTGTTATCATAGTCATGCAACTCACAATATTTAAAAAAACTTGTTAACATACTTATTGTAGACTATATAGCAAAATTTATGCTCTCACGACCTAAATGGAAATAATATATCAATAAAAAGCGTAAGTAATAAACAAACATGGGTATGTCTAATTGCCCAGATCAGCTTTAAATAATTTTGTTAATTAACACGTTTGATTGAACAAGTACACTTTAATGACCGGGAAATATATAGGTGTAGGTCTTCTGGCCTTTTCTGTTGATAATATGTAGACCTATATTTTTGCAGCTGACAGGCACAAAATCTCACGTGGACTTGATATTAACCACGTACTTGCTATTTTATAAAAAATAAACATTATACGTTGACTTTTTCGTACAAAAAGAATTTATTGAGTTGGCGCCTTGAAAAAGCATGTCTACATGTAGGACTACAACAAGAACCGTAAGTGTTTACCCACAAATTCTGTTCAAATAAAAGTTAGGTAATAATTTTTTATTTTATAGCACTTTTCTCTGGATGGTTGCCTCCTTCTTACATAGCGACAGTTTTTGTAGATATGCCAGCTGAAGTTTCTGTCTTCAGAAACACGTTTTAATATCCCGTTGTCGTTGGCGATTACAGGCCGGGTATTTTAATCCCTGCATTGCAGTATATTACAACTACATATATACACAGAATATTAAAATAACACCGTACAAGAATCACAAATGCACACGAATACACGAGAAGCTCAAACATTCGCAAATGGCCATGCTTTGTTGTGGTTACAAGTCGACTGATAACGGTGCAGTTGTTTGTAAATTAGTTACAAAATTACGCAATTTGAATAGAATAAAATTATTAACTGACTAATGCTGGATACGGAGCCATGCTATTATATTAGGTTTCCTCGGAAATGCTTACTTATTTTTAACATATAATACACATTACTTTCAGTGTCGGCGTTGGAAGTTAACCGATTTGTTGATCAGGGCTGCCACTACTACTTTATAAGGTCATACAATCACATCCTGTTTTTTTAAATGTATGTTATTTTGCCGCGTGTTTTGCCCCTGTTAAAAATTTTGGTAGCATCGGCTGTCAAAGAACACGGAATTCTTACATGGTATAGACTGTAACTATAATGTTTGCTTACAATTGTTGAAATTCCACTTTTGTACAGTGATACTTAGATACATTACGGTAATACATCATTAACATATATTATAAATCATGAACATTTATAAATAATACATCTGTTTGTATTACAGCGTAGCATGCAAATTTTCATTTTGACATTCCATTTTGAGGAAAAAACTATGCTTTTTTTAACTGTATTCACAAGTACCGTCTACAAAACTAACACTGTTTCGTAAAGCTATAAAGCTGTGACTTTATCCCACTTGAACACCCTTACAGTGTGAAATTAAAATAACAGCACAAATAAGAGACTCAACCAGTTTCAAAACTACAACACAGTTGTACGGTTCGCAGATACAAGATTATATAAAATGTAGAATTACAAATACATATATGAATAAGTATAGTTCTACATGTACTTCATTTTTTAAACAACATATAATGGTGTTGTCACAAAACAATCACATTAAAAAAAATCACATTTAAAGTTAAATTAATTATGCTAATGCACTAATAAAAAATTTAACAACTTTTAATTTGTTGGACATCGGGTATCACGGTTTATATGATGTATTGTTAGTTTGTGTTATTGTAACATCAGTATATGAGCTTATATTATTAATAAAAACAATGAATAAATACAACCAATATTTACAACATATTTTTCACACATGCCACTGCATTGTTACAGTAGAATGGCTTAATAATAAACACTCACAGACTAATTGTTTGGCTTCGGTACAAAAATACAATTTTAATTATATCAAACATAATTACACATTTAAACTGTCGAAGTTCTGGTAGCATTTGTTGGTGTTTCAAAGTAATATTGTCTTCAGCTTCTTTTTTGTAAGTCTGAAGAACTGACACATTGCTTAAATTTTTTCTTCAGTGATTCTTGTTATCTTACATCATTTAGGAATTTCACTCGTAAGAGAACCCTTTGCACTACAAATGCTTTGAAAATCTTTTCAGAAACATTGTTCACTTCGTCAGGGATAGCCTCTGTAATTATCTTCATAATGCTCTGTTTTTTCCTAAAAGAGAACCCCAAATATTTAAAAATGTTAACATTTCTTTTACTTTTGAAAGAAACATAGGTGATGGTTCAAACCAAGGCTTGGAAAGTTCCTTTCTAAAAGTAACTAGTTCCAGTTAAAGTTCACCGAAAGGAACTAGCAAGTTCCTAGAAGTCCCTTTCATATTTTGTAACTGTTTTTATTTTATCACACAAAATATGTCATATTGTAGGACCAAAGGGAGCCTAGTTCTCTACATAAAATAAATGTTATGCTGTATTTGATTAACCTGCAAAATCACTATGTATAGATTTTTACATGAATATTAATTGTTAAATTCATCTTCTTTCAGCAGCATAGTAAAACCATTTTTATTAATCCATTAATTGGCATTTCACACTCAAATCACTACAGAACTATTGCACAAATCGAAAGATACGTATGGTATCGTAAGCTTATTCTCTTGTTAAGTGCCCAGTTGTGTTACATCATGTGTGTTCATTCCCTTGTTAACTACCAAGTTGTTAAGAGTTTTGGTGGTGCTTTTATGCATAAGTTGACAAGTGTGCTACGTTTATGTTTTTTTTTTCCCATGTTATTTATAAAATACGTATGAAAAATTAAATTTTTTGCAAGTGAGAAGTGAAATAATAATGACTTTTCATAACGTGTTTAGTCTGTATTAGACTATACTGGGCATTTCACTTAAGTTACAATACAAGTAACATGTACACTAAACTTAAAATAAACTACTGTCAAAATATGTGACGAAATTATAAAAATTAAGAGTTTGAGTTCATTGTGTGATTATTTGAGAGATATTCTTTAAAAATTCTCGCTATTTCAGAAGATTGGAGGGCTTAACTTTCAGTTTATAGTCTTTCGTAAGATTGTTTCAAAACTCGTCACATATTTGCTATCTACACAAATCAAACCTACCTCATTGAATACTTGGAAAGCCAGTGAAATTTATTGCAGAATCCTTGTATGAATGACATGAAACATGTTAGCACTGAATTGCTTAGAAATTATGTAGGTATCACGATCACGACGAAAGCCATTTGTAGGCCTATTTCAGGAAATACATTCATAAATACCAAGTCAATTAAGAAACGTGGAATTAGAAATCAACTAAGTTACTCAAATTGAAACCTGTACAAATATAAAATTTAGGTTGTATGTTTTCCGTTTGAGACATAAATATGTAGAAACAGAACTGTGAAACAAAGCTATTTCACTTGCATTAAAAATGCTGCTTCCAGTGAACAAACAACACAATTATTAACGAACATCGCCAATCAACCAAAATTAACAAAGTATCCACCACACTGAATTATAATGTCCCAAAATTAATATAACTTTGGTTTTCCTCACACTCCATAACACAACCAAAACATGTTTGTAACAGTAATTTTGTGACTATTTTCCTCTGTAGCTTATGAAATCAAACTTCACATTTCCTATATTCTTGTACATGCTCGAGAAGGCTACACAATTTGAGGTTATGAAAATGTATCAAAACGAGACATTTATATTGCAAAAGACAAAAGTGGCTGCAGTCACTGTAGCAATCAATACAATTTTAATTTTATATGATGCTAAACAAATTTGGAAGAATCAGTGGATATACAAAGCACTTATTTATGATAATGAGTTTTGATCATGAATTTGCTTATTTAGAGGCACGTTTTCCGAAGAACAGAATCGCCTAAACAGTTTGTTTTCTTTCTCTTCAACCAAGTCCATGCACTCGCACTTTGTTTTGCCCAAAGTATAAAATTTGTATTATCTTAAACGAGTCACAGAATTTTCGCAACTGCCATAGCCATCTTGTAAGTCGCCTCGCGTTTGCCATTATTCTCCTGTTGTTGTTGTCCGCCTTTTGCTCGGCAGCTTAGCTAGGAGAATAAATTATCTTGCTAGCTATAACAGGAGTTTACACAAGTTCTCCGCAACATACGTAAAATATTTTACAAATTCGAAGACCAAACTAGCATAAACAAAACTTTCCCTGTGCTGTTAATTTTATAGACAAGACACAGAGGAGCAAGCAACAGATACTGCACATCACGGAAAGTCAACAGCAAGGAATTGTCGGCAACCTAATTGCTGAATATTTTTTTCATTTATTGTACAAAATCATAATTTAGTTGTTTGAATAATGACAAACACAGCAAATAACATTATATTAAAAACAGTTTGCTTAAGTGAACGAATATAGAAATGCAAAAATATTGTTCAAGTTCCTAAAATAAAAGAACAAAGTTCTAAACTTCGTTCACATGTCAAGAAATGAACTCGTTCCTTATGCGTTCTCGGAATAAATGAACAAAATCAAAGGAATGCATTCATTGGAACTCGTTCCTTCCTAGCCTTGGATCTGAAGAACTGACACATTGTTCTAATTTTTCTTCAGTGATTCTTGTTGTCTTACATAATTTAGGAATTTAACTGGTATGAAAATCCTTTGCATTAAAAATGCTTTGATAATCTTTTCAGAAACATTGTTCATTTCGTCAGAAATAGCCTCTATAATTATCTTCATAATGCTATGTTTTTTCCTAAAAGAGAACCCCAAAAATTTCTAAAACTGTTTTCTATTTCTTTTATTTTTGCAAGGAACATAGATGAGGATTCAAACAAGCCACCATATGACAAATGCTGCACCCACACTGTGACATGGCCATAGATTTTTTCATTTGAGTGTGGTTGCCTAATTCTGGAAATTCGTTGTGAAACTTTTTTTACTATCCATCGTGCTAAATATTGTAACCTATCCACTAAGAATTCTACTGCTACTGATTGAATCGAGCTGCTGTTTTACAGGTGACGTAGCACAATCAGCTTCAGAATTGAGTTCAGTTTCACATTCAGCAACAATTCGTCTTTAAAATTATGCTGACAATAAATTCTTTGGACCTGTCTGCAACATCTGAAGTGTTTAAGGCTCTGTTTCAGTCGCCATATTTAATTTTATTATTTTTTGTTTTTTTGGAATTCTGAGAAGACAAATGTAAATTCGGCGACTATACCGCAAATTCTATTTACCTCGAGCTACAATACAAACATGGCAATAGGTAGCAATTTGTCTGGCAAATTATGAATATAAAAAATTTGCCACACAGATTGCGCATAATTATATGTTAACAGCTAAATCGCAGTGTCTGTACTGTAGCGAAATGTAAATAGAATTTGAGGTATAATCTCATATTTAACATTTTTTTTCTTAGCACTCCATAAAACTGAAAAATAATAAAATTCAATATGGCAACTGAAACCGATCCTTAATTCATTTTGAACTGGGCTCTTTCCAATAATTGTCATCCTCAGTCTGTACAACGCATCAATGGGAGACGGTGGTCATTTAGTCCACCTCTAGTTCTTATTTGGCTGAACAAATTATCCAAGCAGTTTTGGTTTACAGGTCAAACCAGATGTTTATAAGATCAGTGAAGTTTGTGGTGGCAAAGGCTTCCTCTGCTCTGCTGTATTTCCTGACAGCAGTAGCAGTTGTGTGGGAAAGTAGCTCAGCCGCAAGTCTTACTTTCTGTCTTTGGGATTTTTCACATTCAAATTGAAGTGCAGATAATGTGTGGCATGAACGTACTTCTGAAGATGAAGCGTTCTGAACTATATCTAACACTGGATTCTTATTACAGGGTGTCTACTGGTTACGGAAGTCACCGTAGTCACAGAAAAGTCATGGAATTTGGGGTAGGGTCACGGGAAGTCACCAAAATGTCACGGAATTAGGAATGAGGGCACCGATTTTCTTTGTTGTTTGCGTAAAATTAATTTAATTCGCAGACGCCGCGAGAGCATCTGTTTACTTTTCCTTCCTTTAGACAGAGATAATGACTCTAATTGTCTCTGTTTTCCCCATGCTTTCTACTTTGCTTCGCTGACCGTGGTGTTTTCTTCGTCAGTAGGGAGGAAAGAATATTGACAGACAGCCAGGTGGTAATAATATTACCATATGTATGAGAATTCTTGTTTACTTACTAGTACAGTAGGACCATTGACACAGTAATTAACCTTACCAGCAAGAACAACCAGCATTAAATGTACGAGAATAATCGTGTGTGTACTATACATTACATACAAGTGTCATGGAACCTCCAAGGCAGGCAACATTTTTAAAACTGTTGCATTGGTTTTTTAAAATTGTTTTGGCATCGAAAGATGTCATATCCACCCTTCTATTTTACTTTTCAGTAAGGATTCAAGATTTTGTATGTAGAAAGATGTCTGAATAAAATAATATTGCTGTAACTGCATGACTGGCTCTCACTTTTTCGTATGCTTCCATCTGTGTTGGCAATAGTGTTGCATTGGCTTTGCATACAGACGAAGGCGAAACAAAAGCGTTAGTTTTGTTTATATGCAGGGCCAGTGAAATGTCACATTATTTCTAATTGGTAATAAACGGCAGATGCAATAATATTTGGTGATTTTTGTACAGACATTCTGTAGTAATGACGTTTCTTTAACCTAGTGGAAATAATATATATGCTGGATATTTTTTGTAAAAATATTTCTTCTTTGATGACATTTTAATTTAGCGGATATGTGTAATTGGTGTTTTAGGGATTCATTGTTTAATTAGATTTACAGTGAATTGTGCAAGTAGGCCTACATGTTTTTTTGTTCTGTAAGGCTCGGTAGTTGCTAACTTGACAGTGTTTCTGATAAAAAATGAATTAAGTCTTTGTGTAGGCGAAACAATGATTTAGATTTTTACAAGATGCTGGGCAAGTGTCATTTCCAAGAGGTGTGGTATGGAAGAGGAGGGATGGAGGACATGGCAGAGCTTGTAAAGCATGTTTATGCATTTTAGGCTGTGTACGAAACCAATATTAAATGCTAGAAGAAGATTATATCCAACCAATTTTAATTTTATTTTTTAATTTTAAAAAATAAGACCACACACTGTATCAGCAACATTTCTATTGGGCCGTATGAATCCAGTGTCAAGTAATAAGTTTCTTACAAGTTTGAAAAGATGTGGAACATCAGGGAAAAAATATATCAAGCACTCACTCAGTACTGGATGAGAAAACCCGCTCTTGGTAACAGAGACACCTAATTCTTTCCACAATGCTAGGTTACCACCACCACCACCACAATCTTCTACGCATGCAACAACTTGATATTCACAATTATACAGTTCACATATGATTGTGTTCAATATACCTGCAGTCATTTTCTTGGCAAAGTCAATGTAGACAGGCTACTTTCATGAGGAATATAATCCTCTGGCTACTACGATTTGAGCCTGATGGTGAGGTCCCACAGTGCGATCAACAGCTTTGTCATATTCTTAGGGATGCTTTACCTGTAAAATATGTGCGTTATTAAAAAAACACTTTAAGAAAATATGATGTTCCATAGTAAGTTGGTACAAAAACAGACAGTAGAAAAATTAAAAAAGTATTTTTTATACTGCTTTGTGACTCTTGGACAGCTGAGCTAATTAGAAAACAGTTACTCACAGTTACAAGAGGATAGGAACTTGTAGAGGTACAGGCAATGGCCTTTCTTATGGATTCATCCAAGCATTTTCGCGTAGCAAACCATGGGATACTGTAATCAGGATGGCTAGGGCCAAAGATCGAACCAAAGACCTATCTGATTGCAAGTGTTGCCAATGCACCACCTCACTAGGTGATTAAAATTAAAATTTTCATGATATGAGAAGGCGAGTTTTAGTTTGTGATCTAAAAACTTTTTATATACCAATGGTTTCATCAATTTTGCCCATCTTTAAGTATTCCCTGCCTCATATTGATATGTGATGCCCTGTGAAAATATATTTTGTGCAAAAAGTGGAAAATATATTTTGTTGTTAAGAAACCTTGTAGCCCATTTTTCCAAAGTACCTTAACGTGAAAGCTCGTTTCGTGTCTGTGTTTGCCACGACTACATTTCTCTTATCACACAAAATCACATCGCACTGTGTTCGAGTTAAAACCTTGCTTAATTTGTCTTCTGCAAACATTCTTTCAAATGTAGCCTGTTCTATCTGTGTAGCAATTTTTTTTTGCAGATCTGAATTTAATTCTTTTTGTTCGTGCATTTCTTCCCTGCAGCACTTCAAAATCTTTTCAGTGCTGGGAAACTTCTCATTTTGCTGTGCAATAAAGCTTTCTAAGTAAGCTATTCTGGGAACTGACTGTTTGTTTTCTGATTATAAAACACTACATGTTTCACAACCACTTGCCTCGTCATTACAATGCACAGTATTTTCTTGCTTATGCTGTAAGTCAGACATTATTTGTTTCTGTTCACCTTTAATGTTATGTATTTTCCTGTCGCTAACTTAAGGTTCACTTACAGCTGTACCTAAATTAAGATGTGGTACGGCTCCGTGGTGAGAGACCAGGCAGTTCATTTTGTAAGTCTCATTCTTAGTCGTCTTCTGCGAAATGTTCAGAACAAACATGGCCAGAGCTGGGATTCCAGTTTCCATCCTGTCGACAACTAAGGACCCATTGTTTCATACGAATAGTTTCTGAAGGGAACTTGTGGTGCAATAGTTTAGTTTTTGTCGATACAGCGCATCCTAGGCATCTAAAATTACATATAAAGCATATAATTTTTAAACACAGCAGATATTATTATTAATAATAAATTAATAACATTTGTGCTGTTGATACAGTAAAATATTAAAATTTCTAAATTTATTGCATAGTCATTTTAACACAGACTTCATAGAAAATTGGAGCATCTCAAGCAGTAAATGACATTTTGTGTAACGGGGCTGCAACATATCCTGGTCACGGCACTAAAATGTAATGTAGAACACTCAGGTGTGGGGGATTTCACCTGCTCCCACCGAATGAAAGTTTGTAGTCTGGCCAGAAAAATTAATTTCACTGAAAGTCACATTTTTGGTTGTGCATATTCCAGGAATGGGGAAAAACAAATGTGTCGTGGACAAACCAAAATGAATGAACTTATAATGCTGAAATAAAAATTTTGAGGAGCACTCTCGGGAGAGAACCAGTTCAATTTACAAACGATTTTTAAGACCACATGTTACCAGTAACATTTAAATTGATTGTGACACTAAAACATAGCCTGTTCTGAGTCACAAACAAAATATTTCAAAAAGTAAATTAACTACGTTCTGTTAGTCCCAAACAATGTAGCGCACCCGAACTTGGGCCACGCTAAACCAGTGCTCGCCCACATCTTACCACACCAGCCCAACAAATTCGAGCTGCAGAGACGTAACAACACGTCCGCCTACCTCAGCTGACACAACATGTAATGGCGGGCCTCGCCAAGCAATGCTAGCTCTTCTTCCAGCACCCCTGGTTGCCACCCAACGCGCCAAGTAAAAAATATACATTACCGAAACTAAAACTATGTTAAATTTAATTAATAATTACCTTTATGCTTATACAACACATCTCAAGAAAAATTATTGCTTTCTAAAACATAACAACACTTCAAAATTACAAAATAAAGTTTGTGTAATATTTTCAACAGCATGTCTTTTGATTGGCCCACACCGGCCCACGTAAAACATATATGTGTCTCTGTCACACACTCAACTTGCGGATGCGCACGTGCTCTCTCGTGAAAAGTAAAAATTGGAAATATGGTTACAATCTAACATTAGCTCATCCAGGAACTGTGTGAGCACATCTGTGCCATTACATTAAAACTGGTTGATAGTATGCTCGGACTGAAGTTAAATACAATTACTGTTAAACTTATTCAAACTGCTTCAAATGATGGTAAAGGAAATAATTAATGCCTGACATTAATGCCTGACATTTGTTACACTTTCCTAGGTTGTTAAATTGTCACTGTTTGTTATTGTTAGAATAGTAACGGACGACGTGCCGTATATTTTATATTGCGTGTTTCTGCTCTGAGAATGATACAGCCGGTGAAAATCAAACAATGTTCTAGCAAATTTACAAAGGTAACTTGTCCTTTAAGGCTTCAAATACCCCAATTTTTTACTAAATCCATGCAAAAATATTTCTGCCAAAATCTGGACTTTAAGGGAGGAGGAGTTTAGAGAAAATTGTAATTGTTTTCATAATTTTTATATTCATACAAGACATGGTTTGTTCTGTAGACATACAATGTGACTATTTTTTACTGTAATGAATTTTTTTTGTGCGTAATGGCAAAGTCTAAATTTTCATAAAACAGTTTTATACAAGAAAGGAAAACCAACTGACTTACCGAAATGAAATTATTCACACTACAGAACAGTGTTACGGGCTATGCCAAGATATGTATAAAAACAGAAATGAACTTTTTTTTTGTATTTTTATAGTTTCAGAAAATGTACAGTTATTATTTTTGATACAAAAAAATATACTATGCCATTTTATACATAACTTGTTGTAGACGGTGACACTATTCTTTAGTGTAAATTATTTCAAACTGTTGAGTCAGTTGATTTTCCTTTCTAGTGTAAAACAGTTTTATACAAATTTAGACTTTGAAATATCATTAGACAATACTGCCATAAAAGCTGCAAAAAATTTAACTAGGGTAAATAAATTGTCATAATATATGTTTGCAAAACAAACAATATTTCGTACAAACAAAAAAAAATTATTAAAACGTCTTAATATTTTTATTAACTCACTGTTTATACCAGTATCATTACGTAGATGAATTCAAATATTGAATGTTATCACATAAAAAATAAGTTTTCTAGATCATAGTAGGATTAATTATCATTACTTTTGAAACAAATATCTTACCTTTACTAATGAAATTGAATAACTGCAGAATTCATAGCGCAAAATCAACAAGCCATTTCCACATAGAAATGAACACTGTTTCACTTGTAGAACACCAGAAACAAATACAATATTCACAATAGTTTGAGGAATACCGCTGCCTTATAGGCAGGTGTTTATATTTGTCCCGCGCTTCTCAGCTGGCAAAGGTCTGGTTGTGACGTAGCTGCCCCCACTCTTAACACTTACCCCTCCGCGTTGCTAGGGGCAATGGCTAACCTCCCTTATTCTCGCCTTGGGCTTGGCCAGCAAAACATCGCACCAGTGTGATAAAATGTATTGTCTATCTGTAACTTGAGTTCACTTACCTGCAAGTACAGTTCTGTAAGAACTTGTACGTTTCTGTGTACATAAATGTTATTGTAAATAGTAGTCTATCGGACTTTTTCCACCTTTACACACACACGCACACACACAGAGACACACAGACACACACACAAAACTCACTCCCTCACTCACGCAATACAAAAGAAAAAATTCTTTTCTTTGTATCGTTAAATGGAATGAACTGGTAAGTTTGTGTATAGTTTTTATTAAAATTGATTTGAATGGGTTTTCATAAGTCGTAGCTTAAATGAGTGACGTGTTGTTTACGGCAGACAAACCGTATGTTTACTGCAAGTGTATTTGTTTGTTTCAGGTAGCAATAAACTGGGTCGCAAGTGATTTGCCATTAGACACACCTGTAAAAACACCTCACGACGAAATAACCAGAGTGTCTGCAGGTAATCTATTTGTTGTTTTAAAGACTATGCTAACAACCCAAACCTGTCAGTTGTTACCTATGTGTTTTTTTTAATTGTAATAGTTTAGTATAAAACTCTACAGGAAGATTTATAGAACTAACAAATTTATTCATGTATTTTATTTACAAATGAAGGAAAATGTTTAATGAAACATGTAGAGTGTGTGGCAGGTCACACAGTGCCCTCTGCCCTGTGCAGAAATCACTTGTAGTAGGTCAGCCCAACAGAGCTAAGACCCACCATGCTGTTGGAGTTATAGATGCTCCCCTAGCACATCCTTAGCTTTGGTCTGTAGTCTCAAGGCAAATGAATGTTGAATTTTTCTTTGAGGGTCCTTCTAGGCTAACTGGCAGGTATTCATGTTATGGGAAAGTAAAATCGCAGGCACTTTCAGGAGAACTGCCGGGTATTCTTTATCCTTCAGTATTTATTTAAATGCCCGCAAACATTACACAGCTGACAATGTTCCATCCTGTGGCCGGGTGCTTTGCTGCAATAAAAGTCTTGTAAAAAAAACTGTTATATACAGCAATATTGAAGATAAAATATAGAATGTGACGCACACTGCACGTAGCCCATTGACTTTGTTTGCATCATATGGTAATTTTAAATTTTATATTTTTTGTACACAGAAATACTTGATTAATAATTTTTTGTAACTAATTAATTCCATATGTGAGGATTTATACTGCGGGATCCAACCTATTAATTGGAGATACTAGTCAAGAAATTAAAATAAACATTTGTTGATAAAACTTAAAATTTAACTGATAATATGAGTTTGGAAGTACAGTAGTCATTTTATGGATCAATTGTATTTGTTTTATGTTGTGTTTTGGACTTATTTCAAAGAGAATTAAATTTTAAGCTTCTTTTCTAGATAATGTTTTCTTGTATTTTGTTTCATTTATGATTTTTGAAATTTCACTTTGGCAATGAGTTAGCCTCCTCTTGGATGTGATTCATCCGGCATGTCAAAGTTCAGGTTAGAAGAGGCACGTAGAGGGGTGTGCAGGCATGCAGCTTGGTCAGTAAGCTCCTTGTTTGTAGCTTCGTGGGTGGTAGTGCCGTGTGCAACGGAGCACTGGCAAGGTGTTGCGCCGCGGAACTATTTGTCCGTAAGGATGAGGAATGTGTCCCCAATTAACATGTCATTGTGTTTTTCTCCGTTTCTTCTGATATAAAACAAATGTCAATGACAGTTATGGATAAGTATATTGGGTTGACTTTCAACATCTGAAACCTTTTTAGTGCAAATTTCGAAGGGATTTGGTTCCGAATGTATTAGTCCGCCTAAACTTGTACGTAACGTAGACGTGTTCACCCCTAGAGTATTAGTCGGAGTTTGTTCGCGGTGGTAGAGAGATGGCTGGTTGAGTGTAGGGATTAGTCTGGCTGCAATGGCGGGGCAAGAGGTTGCAAGAAGCGCTGGCGAGAGAGACTGACAAGATTTAATGTCCCTAGGCTGTGCTTGATGTGTACTCTCAGAAATTTTCTAAGTCCAAAAAATAATTTTGTCATTTTCAAACACTTTTATTATATGTTTTCAAGCATTGCAAACACTATGAACTATGAATATACTCTACATGACCTAACATCCTAGTATCTCCAACAGTACCAACGATGGCATAGTAAGAGGGCATTCGACCTTATGACGTGACTGCCGCTATATTCACTGGCGAACATGTCTGAAGCTAATTTATTTTTTGTCTATGGGAAGAGAATTATAAACGTGAATTGTAAACACTCGCATATTTACCGGTCGAAATGAATAGTACGGAACGAACAAATTTTTCCTTTTATTAAATCTAAAAAAAAGGAGGTATCATCATAACTACAAGTGAATCCTATACCAAGATAATTTAAGCCTATCTATTTAGCTTACCCTAGTAGCTGCATCGTTAGTTACAATAAACAGCGCGATAAAGAAAACAGTTTGATTAAGTCGCTGCTGCCAGTCGTATCCCCAGGCAAATGACTCACCATAACTAACTGCGTAACAGGGAGCAGTAGTTTGTTTGTAGTTAGACCAGCAACAACTGTGCCTATCCCAAGACAGAGAAGATCCACTTCTCCGGCTGGCATGAACACAAGAAGGGTTAAAAGTCCAAAAGTTCCCCATTTACAACATTTAAAAAAGTTGAGGCCTGGATGCTATCAGCATATAGTAAGTTTGTCACTCCCGCAATCACATACAGTCAAGCCCCGCAACTATGACGTCGGCTACTATGACAACAATGCAACTAAAACAGTATTTTCAATCTCTGTCAAAAAATAATTTTTAAATTTTAAGACTAATATAATTGGAAAAATGTTACATGTTGTGAGCAGGAAATATTATTTTAAAATACTGTATGTTCATTAGAGTTCAGCAATAGTTAGAGGCCCAAAATTTTCGCAAATGCGTTGTAACCACGATAAAATGTGAAAGTCTGCTATTTCTGCTGTAAAATGTGAAATTCTCCGGGTGATCACCTAGGTCCTCGGCAGCACGGCCGTGCGCATCAGCCCGCTGCTCTGTCGCTTGAGCCTAGATCCTGTGTATGGTTAACAATTGGGAGAAGAGGCTTGCTCAACAGCGCAAAAATAGTACAGTAAAACCCTCTTATAATGTTTCCTCTTGCAATGTTTTCCTTGTTATAATGCTACCTTTATTTGGCCCCTAAAATTGTTATGGAATAGGACATTACTCTCTTATAATGTTTTTCCATTTATAAAGTAAACATTTTCTGGGTCCCTTCAGAAATGTTATAATAGGGTTGTACTGTATTTTGTCCAGGCATGCATGACACACTGTCCTGCGTGGAGGCAATACATACAACACTTCACACTAGTGTAGTTGGAAATTGTAGTCCAGAAATGATACAGGTGATGAGTTAGGCGAAAACACAGTTTATTGGGTCTTCTCCTTGCATCACACCAGCCATAAATGAAAATCACGGTGCCTTGCAGTCGCTTAAATCAATACGGGCACTATAAAGTTCTTACTAGAATTACGAAGATCAGTTACGTTAGCAAAGTATGAAGCTGCCTCGTGTGTTTACACATGTGGGCAATCATTGCGCCATATGTCGCAGGTAGGACGGCGCAAGCATCACGTAATGGCCAAATTCAAACAGAAATACGAGAACTTATTATTAATACTAAAAAATCACATACTCTGCCTCTGCTTTGTATGCAAAAAAAGTGAGCAATACAAGAAGAACACACGTGCACTAAATAAGTACATTAACGGGTATGGAAAATGTACAATGTCGAGCGGATGACTGGAATACTCAAATCATCAATAAAATCTGAACTCCTCATAAAATTTTGATGAGATTTTTTTGTCGAGTAGATATTTTATCAGCAGACGTTTATTTATATAGCACTATGAGGTAGTATGCTTTACTTTCAAGTAAAAAATTAAAAACTGTTTTTAGAAAAATAAAGACTTGAAACCAATAAATCTACAAAAATCTAAAACTGCAGTTTTTATAGTTTTTAATATGATAATATGTAGGCCTCTATAATAATCAAATTTCAGAAATACTGTGTTTTCATTTGAAAATAATTTTACTATCCGAAAATTAATGTGAGAGAGATTTACAGATGTTAAAATTTTTTTCAAATGAAAACATGAGTACTGTATTTTTGAAATTCAGTTATTATAGAGTCCTAGATATAATCATATTAAAAATTATAAAAATTACAGTTTTCCATTTTTGTAGATTTTGTGGTTTTAAGCCCTTATTTTTCTAAAAAAAAATTTTTTACTTGAAAGCAAAGCATACTACTGCATAGTGCTGTATAAATAAATGCCCGCTGATAAAATATCTACTTGCCAAAATACTCTTGTTGAATTTTGATGAGTAGGCCTAGTTCAGATTTTATTGACAAATGAGTATTCCAGTCGTTCTCTCAACGTTTTGTACCTTTCGTTACCCTTTAATTAGCAAGAACAAAAACATACCGTATTTACTCGCGTAATCGCCGCATATTTTTGACCAAATTTTAGGCCCAAAAAATGGGGTGCGGCCATTATAAGGGGTTTTCAAGAAAATTACCTTCTAAATTTTGTATGGTGTAGAATATAACAAATATACATTTTTTTCTATATTTACTCGTCCATAGCGCGACCATTTCTCCAAAAATAAAGAAAAAGATTTTGTCGGTGTATAGTACAGTAAACATGGAAAAATTAAGAGACTATAAAATCTTGTTAATCCATTCATGTGCGTCACTCAATTAAAGTCGTTCAAAATTATCCCGCATAAGACGTTTACATTTTACGGTCCATTACATGTACGCTATTATTTCCCGTGAAGTAGTTTATAAACAAATCCGATTCACGCTTAAAATGTCACAACTCTCCAGATGCCGTTACGTTTATCAACAGAGCATCATCAACCAGCGAGCGCGACTCATCGTGCCAACAGCACATAAACCAGCAAGCGTGACTCGTGGCAACAGCACATCAACAAGTGAGCGTGACTCATCGTGGCAACAGCGCATCAACAAGCGAGCATGACTCATCATGTCTGGTACCTAGATGCTCGGTTCTTATAGGCACGAAAAACGAAGGATCAAGTGCGTGCCGGCGCACCGTGCTTCCAATCGACGAACCTTTGCAATGGTCGCGTTTTGGAGATCATATTTTTGCCATTCTGGCTAAGATGTTTTCTCGCCGAAATCCATAGCAAAACCTGATCCCTTGGTAAACGTCTTAACAGAGTTTTACTGTATTGTATCCCATGTTGAAAAATATGGGGTGCGGCCATTATTCAGAGTTTTTGAAACACTGCTCTAGGCTTTTCAATATGCGATGGCGGCCATTATGCGAGTAAATACGATACACTTGTTCTATTGTTGCTGCCCTGTACTGAATTATTATTATTTTGCCTGGACATAACCTGTAAACATAAACACACCCTTCTACCGTACACTTGCAATAACACAAATTGTCAGCCTAGACCTGTTTATTCTTTGTGGCAAGGGCACAAAAAGCAATGGGCAGCATCCCTTCATCGTTAATTAACCGATTTCTTTCCTGTCTCTCTTTCTCCCCTTTCTCGCACTCACTATGCCTGCTCAGCACTATTATCAGCGGGCACGTGTCAGGATTTGGCTAGTCTATTTAAAACTGGGTGTAAGGTATATGCCAAAAACATTGGTGTATCCAAACTTTTTGATTATTGTTTGTGTTAAACTTTTGTAGTTTGTGTTTCTTATTACCACATTTCTGTAGACTGAAATGTAATATGTGTAACGTTATGGGTTCTGTTGTAGGCCATGAGAAACATGAAATGACAACATGGTCTTCTTTCACGTCTGTCTTCAAATTCTTTGAGGACAGATATCGTCAGAGCAGTGAGAAACAGGAATTGTAAAGCATCATGTGTTTCACAGACACTATCCTGCTTTGCATTATGAACTTCGAGATGGTTTCTCTTTCCATATCACATCAAATTTATTTTGTAAACAGAATTTAAGTAGAGAAGTAATGTACAGAAGAGCATTTTATGGCCACGCTATAGACAATTAGATAGTATGAAAAGTTTTTTTTCACGCAAGCACAGCTGCAATTGTAATTGTACGTGTGTTTCAGAGACTGTGATATTTTTATTGTCACCACATTTTTCCCTTTTAACTTGTCGGTATATTCTATAGTTTTTTACATGTTATTACATAACATTGCTCCATTATAATTTTAAAGATATGTGTTCTGTTTTTAACAAAATTTAATTTCTTTTAATGCGTAGTAATGGCAAACAAGTGCTTTACTGTGGAAAGTAAGAAATTAAGAGAGACCGAATACTGGGGATGACGGTCGTAGAAGAGGTAGAATGCAGTTTTGGAGGAAGCATTCTCAACTAAAGTAAATCCACTGGGTTTTTTACAACCACCACCACGTAGTGTATTTTGTGGGTGAAAATAATGTTTTAATGAGACCGGGTTTGTTGATTGCCATGATCCTGATGAATGTCTGAAAGAATGTTATAAGTTTTGAGATAGCAGAAGTCAAAGAAAAAGTGTACATATTTTGTTCCTGCTAAATATTTTACTAAATGAGGCGTTTTAACAAAGTACGTAGAGTGAACACATCAGTGATATGTTATATTAAAATTTTAAAGTATATTTGGCAGTTGCATTAAGGACACTGCGTACCATAATCTTCAAATGCATTGCAGTGTGCTAGTAAATGTGTTTTAACAAAACTATTCTACATGTGCCAGTTGTGCCCAAGTACAAAAAGAAAACACTTTGAACAAGAACAAAATGTCATTGTTAAGACATGCATTACAAGCACTGTTTCAAAGTCCTCCAACATAGCTAAGAACTGCCTTTTCAGGCAGACATACTTAAAACTGTACTAACTGGGTGTATGTGATAGAAACATACACTGAACTTTGCTACAGACTTTCACCAGTCAAGTGCCATAGTAACAATACATCAGCAGGAATCTAGCACGCTAGTTCAGCGCTCAGCTCTTTGTGCAGTTTGTACGCTTCACTGAAACCCTTATAGCTCTGTCATTTCACTTGTGCCCCTAAGAGCTGTGTGTTTGAAACTTTTGTTGTGTGTTAGCGAATGTTTTCTTGTAAATGTAAATACTGTATTTTATGACTAAATTAGTTATCTTAAATTTCACTATCAGATGTTTATTATATGTAGAAATGCACAAAAATAGGTACTTACATTACAAGGCCATAATACCTGAATAACTAAATAAAGGAGTAAAAAGTGTTTGGTTGAGAAGATATATGGTTGGCTGGACAATGGGGCAGGAAATCAGTGTGGACCTGCTTTCTCTCTTCTTTAGAATCAGAGATCTCTTATCTGAGAAGGGGTTAAAATGGAGGAGGTGCATTGGTTAGTGGGGATTAGCATGGAGATATGATAGTATTTGTTGACTCTCTTGTTTGTAGCCATGTTGTACCTTGTTAATATTAGTTCGTGAGTGTGGTGTCCAAGAAAATAAATGTACCAGTTTCTTTATTATTAGTTTCTTTTGGTTTTCACTTTGTTATGTAGGTAATTTAAGGAAGTTAGGCCAAAGGTTAGACTCAAGAAAATCAAATGTGTACTTAAAGTTAGACATAGTTTTTAATAAAGCAGGCATACAGAAGTTAGGGTGTACAACTCTTAAGACTGTCTGAAGAGTGTCTAGCCAGGAGGAGGTGATGGAAGCTGAATAGCAAATGTAATTAGTGAAGGTAGGAACTTTGAGTTTGAACACCGAACATGCTGTTGTTGGAACAAGAGCAGGAGAGGGCCACCTCGGAATTCAGGAGTATACAAACTGCATCAATGTCTTGGTTCAGACACCTGTTTATGCTTCTTGCGTCAAAATTGACACAGCAGTTGTTTTTTCTTATTGTTGATGTCGGATGTGTATTTGGGGTGAGGTATAGTTGCAAAGTTGTTGAATGTTGAGGGGACATCCTCATGTCAGTGAGACCTACGCATTGCCTGCTTTCTGCAGTTTATCCAGGCTTCATGCCAGTATGCCTTACTGCGTGCTGTGTTGGCCTTGTTCCTGCTGTTGAGCAGTGCATTACCACTAAGTATCTCAACAACTTGCTGTGAATGTAAACTGTAGCGTCAGAATATTATGAATGCCGTCCCTTGACTAGCGTGCAGTTGCACCAGCTCTGTGTGTGTCTACCAAACAACAGCCAGCAGTAATGTCATAACTTTGCAGTTTGTCCATGAACTCCTTCCCCTCCTACTGTTCCAAGACGAGAAGCTATCCGTCGCAGGTGGAACAAGCAAAGAAGAGAAATGGGTGGATGTGCTGTGGGCATGAGAAAGGCAGAACAATGGAATTTTAACAAAAATGTATCAAGATTCTGGACTAGACAAACTTAACATAATTAACTTCCGGAAGCACTAAAGAAAGTTGTTCTTGTAATGAAAGTAGCACTAAAAAGGACTCACATTTCTCACAGAACGGTGAGGGGCCTTAAGTACCTCTTGTAAGCTGATAATCATGTTGAGGACATAGTCCTTCCTTGAACGTGGCTATGGAATTATGTATGTATATTACAGTATATTAGATATGACTCAACATCTGTCGAGCCTACATATATATACAGTGAACCCTCGATAACTCGGACTAAAAGGGGGGAGAAGCTGTCCGAGTTACGATTTGTCCGTGTTATCGAGGGGCGTCCGGGGAGGAGGGGTAGTCAGTCATTAATCACAAGAAACGTGAGGAAACCAGTACGCTATCATTTCTACAAGCAAAAGGAGCGGCAATATGTACTGCTTTGAACGTATCAATTTATAGGAAGGGGTGGTGGGGAAATTATCGCTGTAATGGGAGAACTATAAAAGAAAGAATGTCAAACAACCTGGGCCGGCAGATTCTTTTTTATTTATTGTTTATGCTTCTTCTGGCTGATCTTTTTTATCTGTACGAGAAGCTGGCACCAAGGCACCCTTCGACCACATAAAAGTTCTCACGCCCTTCTCCCGTCTGGCTGACTACAGTCTGTGCGTGCGTGTGTGAGATAAGCTAGGGTGGTAGAGCACAAGCGGAAGTAGTCAAGGTCAACCGGTACAGTCTCAACAGTAATACAAACGCTGCACGTGACCACATGCAACTCACGAGATGTTTATGTGAAAAATTACTCTACATCAGCATGTCACAGTGTCTGCAGCCAGCTGCTAGTTTCCTACGAGAAATTGTTTTTTCCAGGGCTTCTTTGTTAGAATACGAGGCCAGGAGCAACGTAAATCTCAGTCTACCTTTCCTCCTTTTTTTTTTTTTTTTTTTTTTTTTTGTTTACTTGAAGTCACGGCCGTGGTTGAAGTGATAATGTGCGCTTGTAGGCCTCCCTCCATACTATCTTACCTTGGCTGCGTCGTCATAGATCAGTGACGTCTTTACACACACTTTACACTTTAAAATAAATTTCGCAGATACCATCAACATTAAAGGGTACTCAATAAAAGCCCATTCATTTTAA
>PNEQ01047456.1:0-30470 GCA_003012365.1 Medauroidea extradentata
AAAGTTAATTAACGTGTCTGTGACACAGGAGTAATTGTGTGCATAACTAATTGTGTTGTGAGAGTTCTAGTTGATTACTGTTTTGTGTATTTCGTAGCTTTGTGAGCTATTAAATCCAGTACTTAATTTAACTCTTTTGTTTGTAATTATAAGACCTCTATCCCAAAGAACTCATGGGAATTGCCCACATATAAAGTTTGTGCTCTCAAACTTGTAACAATATATATACTTATTTTATCTTAATTATCAGTGTTATAACAGTTTTAGCAATTGTAATATTTATAAAAATAAACTCGTAAAAGTATTCCTTGGGGGCTATTAGGAAATCTTGCACTCTTACAATAATGGAACCTTATTGACTTATGTATATAAAAAAGCTGAAGTAATAATTAACAAACATTGGTAATAATATCTGCTTAGTTGCTAATTTCAGCTTAAAATTAATTTGATACTGCATGTCATTAAACAAACGTATTTTGATGCCTGGGAAATGTAGACCTAATATTAGCTACTGACAGGCACATAACCCTATTAACAAGACATGTAAACTTGATAATTTTTTTAACGGAACAATTTAATTCCAAAAAAAAAAACATTAAACAGGGACTTTTTTTTTTACAAAAAGAATTTATTGAGAAGAGACGAAAATTGATATAGGCTTAAATGCTTTTGTAAACAAAGAGAGAAATGTTAACCCACAAATTCTTTTAAAACGAAACAGGAGGTAACAAAATGTTTTGTAATCTACGTTCCTCTGGAATGATTGTTTGCTTTAATATTATACTGACTTTGCAAATGTTTTTGAAGAAATTCCAAAGAGTCAGACGGTCATGTTAAAGGCTGAATATTTTTCAAATTCCCCCGTCAGTAAGTCTCGCATGTCTTACATTATCATTGGCGATTACAGGAGCATCTTTTTATCTCTTGAATGCAATATATGACACAAATGCACGGAATATGAAACTAATACCTTATAAAAATCACAAAAATACACGAACCTGCAAGACACTTCATCACAGTTCACGCAAGCAAATATCGCACATGACTGTCCTTTGGTTGCAGGGACTGATAAATGTTGTGGTTGTTCGTAAAATAGTTATACAAACGATGCTATTTCAGTAGAATAAAATATACTGGATACGGTGCCGTGTTGTTAATACAGTATTATTGTTGCTCCAAAATGCTTACTTTTCATGTATACTACACACTATTTTCAATGTTGGTGATGGAAGTTAACTGTCTTGTTGTCCAGGACTGCCACAACTGCTTCCTCTGGCCGTACTGTCATGTATGGTTGTTTTTAATGGTATGTTATTCTGGTGTACATTGAAAATATTGATAGCATCAGATGTCAAAATATACAGTTCTTATTATGATGGAGGGACTGTACCATTCCAAATGTTTTAATTTTGTTTTATTTCAGATTTTATCACTTTTGGGGTATGGTACCCACTTCAGATTGGATCTGATCAGAGGCGTGACACTGATTCCTGTTGTGTTGGCATCATATTGTCTTTCACATCTTTTGAAAATGGTTTGTAGAGAAATATTTTTTTTTTTTTTTTTTTTTTTTTTTTTTTTTTTTTTTTTTTTTTTTTTTTTTTTTTTTTTTTTTTTTTTTTTTTCCAGTCTTGAATGTGATTTTTACAGTACATAAACAGGCATAGTGACATAGCAAGATTTGTATGTGTTGTAAATTTATGTATATAAGAGAAATTAATATTTTTTGTGTTTTTCAAAATATATTTAATCCTAGTTCACAGATTATTTCTTTAATTTCTAGGTGCCATGATATATTGTTGATATAGTAATGTCTTTTGCTATTGTAAATAATTTTGTTCTACTGTACTGCATTTTAATTAAAAAGGACTAAATATGATAGCCCAACTCTCTGCTTCTAAAAATACTCTACCGTCTTGCATGACTGGCTGTTTAGGATCTGAAAATTGACACACTTTCACATTACATAGGCGCAATTGATGGATAACAATATAAACAGAACATATGTATTCATATTATGAACAACAGCAGATCACTGTTTTAGCTATCTTTGTTGACTCTAAAATTTGCTTTTAAGCTGTTATATACTGGCCGTTTAGTTTATATAGTAATACTGTACACAGAAAAGTAAAAAAGTCAGCAGATTCCTTTCATAGTATATTTCTGACATTTTATTTTTATTTTCCACCAGTTTATACTGTGGGTAAGGGGCCTTAAATAATTAGTGGTGCCAATGCTGCACTTGTAGCAGGTGCCGACCCCAAATGTAACAGAACACATAGCAAAAATAGTATTTACCCTTGATGCCAAACTGGTCATCTTAAACTACAAAGATAGCTCACAAATCAATGAGCAACTTGCTAACTAAACAATAAGCAGGATGTCCAGTAACCGAAAAAATGCAAGACAAGCTAGAAATGTACTGGATTTTACTTACAGCGAGAAATGTACAGGAACTGTACATAATTCATAAAAATTCGGGAACTATCTGCTAATCTTTTGTTATCCACTGTAAGCATAGTGCGTTGTCCCGTGTTCTGAAAGTCATAGCTTTTCAGACGACCGAGGTGGTGGAACTGCTTCGGCTACTTTCGCCTCTTTAATCGGCTACGTCCGGACCTAATGAGAGTCTGCACATGTGCCAACACTAGCCCACCGCAAACTCATGGAGTTGCAGCACCACATATTTGGCACTTCCGAAAATTCACAAGGGTAGGGTAGGTCAGCCAACATTGAAGTTTAAGTAGTTAGAAACGTAACCCGAGTGAAATTTACCCATTTTGAATGTCCACCTGACAGCCTTAGTCATTGGTTAGCAGACCAATGACTACATTTGGTGCAAAATAATTACATAAACAGTTGACAACTAAAACCACACAGTTGTTTTCGAAAACTCACCCCTTGGAATAGGGTAGTCAAATGTCCAGCTTTTGTTGATCGCTTAAAGAACTTTAAGATGTAATAATTTGCAGGGTAAGTGAGAAGTTTATCCAGATGCCATCAGTTGAAATTTGAATACAGGTTAATGTTATTCAGGTTAAATTTTGGACACTTTTTAAATTTTTTTGGCTGACCGACCACCCTACTCTCATGAATTTTCGTAAGCACCTCTAGATAAACTCTCTGGTCTAAACAGCACATTTCATGCACAACCTTGCAATGACACTAACCAATCAGCGCGGTCCAGGGTGCCCGTGATTGGTCGATAATTTACAGATGGATGGGGTCTCGCAATAGTTCCAAAGAGATGGCAGTATTTTCACACTCAGGGGTGCTTACGTGAAAACAGATAAACAGTAAGGAGAAATAAGGATATTTTGTGTTTCCTAATATTGATAGTATGTATGATCAAATTAATCTTTTGTATGTATCTGTGCAACTAACTCCGTTGATATACGTGTTTGACGCATAACTTGGATAACTTATTAAACTACTCTAACCTCATAAGTTTATGATGTAACAAGGCATTCTACAAGTTAGTTAAATTTGGCAACTAAATCATAAAGTATTTGGTAAATATAGAATAGCTGTAATGAGGAATATTTGATTATTTATCCAAAAAAAAGTTACAAAATTCAATAGGGTGATGATGCCTATCAATGTTGCTCCTTTTTTACTCTCATTTCTTTATAATTATAAATGTATCCACACCGATGAGTACTGAATTCTATGTGAAAATGTCTACTTGTTAAAATAGTGCGGAAATTATATTAATACAGTAAAACCTCTTTATAACGACCCCTCACTGTTCCCGAAATTAGGCTCGTTATAGAGAGGTGGTTGTTAAATGATTTTGGACCCATTCGGAACCTCTATATGTCAAAATAGGCAGTTTTCGCATTAAGTCCATGTTCAGTCATCTTAAGCAATAATAAATCTTACATTTAAACTTAAGCTATAAACAAAATTTATGACCAGGCGTCTTTTACAGAAAAGGCGATAGTGTATTCTACTCTCGGGGCTTTTCTTTTACGCCGTGAATGCTTAGAAAGTCACGTGCTGTGAGGTTACGTGCCGTGTCGCCGCTTGCTTGTTATCGGCCAGCCGCTCGGCCGGCCGGGAGGATAGACCATAATGTGGGGGGGAGGTAAGTGCCGAAGTTGGCTGCGCGCGCATGCACGATCAATACCACAGCCACAGCACTATCCTCTTCAGCGCGTCAGCCTGCTCTGCCTTGAGACTGACTGAAAGATAATCGCGGGCGTGCACTGTGACGTAATGTTATCGCTCAGTTAAAATATTAAAGTTACATGTCAATGTGTAAAATATTTTGTTCAGGACAAAGAAAATGTAGCGACATGGCCCCCACCTACTAAAAGTGTACTATTAATTAGTTAACAGCATAGTCGTAGCGGTTGTACTAGCAAACGTTTAAATTTATTAAAGAGTACACAAGGAAAAAAAATCATGAAAAAAACTACAAGTAAAAAACTTACTAGATATAATATCCAACAAACGTGATAAGTTAGGCAGATCATTTGTTTACTATTATCACTGCGTTGACGGGAAGTCAACTCGCTTTCCACTCGTTATGAAAATATTGAAAGTCCGTATGAAGTTTTAAAAAATGTACGGGTCGTCAACAATCGTTTACAGAATCAAGCCTACTAATCGTAACCAAATCGAAAGCCAAAAAAACTGTTTGGGTTGTCAATAATCGTTTACAGAATCAAGCCTAATAATCGTAACCAAATGGAAAGCCAAAATAACTGTGTGGGTCGTCAATAATCGTTCACAAACTCAAACCAAATAAATTACCAAATTAAAATCGTGAAAATCAAAGCGTTATAAGTCGTCATAAATCGTAAAACACCAAGAGAAATCCAAAAGTCTCGCAATAAAGTCGTTATAATAGAGCAAACAGAGAGCGTGTAGCGTATCTAACAGCAAGCGAGATAACACTGGCACGTGAACAAAGGTGGAGAATGCCGAGCGCGCCAGGTATTCACGTGAGGGGTAAGGAAGATAAGAGTACCGGTACGGCAGGAGAAGGGTATGATGAGTTACCGCTTGCCGCGTGGAGTACAGTTGTCGCCACTAGAAACGTAACACGGCGCACAAAAACGTATTTTTTGCAGATTTCCTTGAAATTTGAAATTTTAAAAAAATTTAAAAATCACGGTTTTCCTAAAACGGGTTGTTATAAAGGGGTTTTACTGTACTTAACACATTTTCCCGCTTTAAAATGTAAATACAAGACATGACTTGTTCTACTGTGCGCTGTAGGTTAGGTCTACAGCCACCGGTATTTCACTTTATTTTTTATTTACATAATTATTGTTCACCTTCAGTTAGTGTGTCGTTTGGCTCAAAATGCATATTAGCAAAATAAATATGTGACAAAAGTTTTAAATTTCACAACTCGGTCTTAAATACAATTTTTTCAATTTCTTTCTTTTCTTTCTTCCTTCTTCTTCATCTTCATCTTCTTCTTCTTCTTCACCAATATGAATTCCAGTACAATTCATAGCAGCATACTTTGCAGACTTCCACATAGTGATTTAATATTTTTCACAATTAGATAAATATGGTGTAGGATGTTTTACCATTTTCTTTTCTTGCTGCCACTAAAAGAGCATCTGAAGGTATCTAAAAATTACACCTAGAGATGCTATCTCACTTTCAAAACCGAAGCAGTGTGTAATAAGCATATATACAACTAAAGAAACACTCGCAAGCAATGGCAGTGCGCTTTATTGAACACCTGATGCAGTTCATTGACCTCTCTCGCCGACAGTACGCTGTAACCTACTTACTTCTGCAGTGTTTGTCATATTTTTCTCCATAGCATAATACACAATGGTATTTCCTCTGCTGCACCTGTATTGTTTTTAGTTCCTGCGCACGCGAGAAATAGGCATATGGCTAGTCATCATAGCATTTATTGTAATTTTTCTATTAATTTTTTTACTTTCTTTTTTGCGGAAATTATGAGAAAAATGCGGGAAATTAGGGTTGCCAACTATTTTAGCAGTTTTCGTGTCTGAACAGAATGCTTGTACCGAGTAGAAATAATATTTTTATATGATACCTTTTTTTTTAGTGAATAATGTACGTAATAGATATATTTTTGTTATCATAGTGCATACAAACATTTCAGACAATCTTAAATGCAGTTGAACAAATATAGGCAATCTAAATGTTTTTCCCCCTTTAATAAACTCAAACCTTAAGAACGAAAACACTCATGACCTATGTTCTTCCACAAGATAATTTCCATGCTTTTTCTGAATCACTGCCGAAAATGTGTGGTATGAATTTTATATTGCAATCAGAACTGTTATAACTGAAACCATACTTCATTTTGTGACAACATAAAGCCAGTTCACATGCTACAATAGAATTTTTATCACTAGATCCTTGTTTCACAAAATAACTGTTTATCTAGGTTTTTTCACTCGAATTTGCTTTCTGAACCATTTTTCTATGCAACAATGTTGAAGCATGTTGTTTCACATTGAAAACTTGGGTACACGAAAGGACTCCGCTCCCCCCGAGTCATCTACATGTATTAGCCACAATTCCCACATGCATAAAATCTGCCTGTGGGACTATTCAGCAATCACACCCAGTTTGCTATAATGTGTGGTAAGTGCACTAACCTTTGTATAACTGCGGCTGCTGTGAATATGAAGCAGCAACTAAGTAAGGGTGTCTGGTGATGTAATTCATTTATCTTAACTTTCCATTAAAGCAAATTAAATACTCTACACATTACATTTAATTCAACCAATTCTGCGAAGCACTAATATTTAATTAACAAAATATACATTTCAACACTGTTAAATCTAAAACTTGTCTTAATTGACTGTAAAAGTATCCAAAGCAAGAATAGAGTTAAGAGTAAATACAAAGTATACGAGCCCTTTTTACATTGTTACAACTTGTATGTTATGTGATTGTGTTTTTACTTTTCCAGTATCATGCATGCATGTATTGTGAATTATCTGAGGAAAATGATAAAGATATAGATACGTTTAATGTAATTAGTTAAAGTTAAAATGTGTGTTTTTCTTGTCCTCTACTGTAAAAGTTTTTAGCTTAAGCAGGAAATTTTCTAAACTAGGAACTTATTAACGTGGTTTGACTATTAGATCAGATGAATATTGTTTTTGAGGAGTTTTTATTTTAAGAGCCCTATACAGCTGGCACGTAAATATTGTTGCATCATGTTGGGAGAAATTTTTTTTTTTAGGAATACTACTAAACGTGTGTTCGATACCTTTATCTACGAAAAGAAAAACACGTTTAAAACTATGCTTCTCTACATATGATTTCTAGAGATCATGCTCAGAAACATAGTTCCAGGGCATCTCAGAATGGTTAAAAACTTATTTTTCAGACTGCTGTCATGCAAAAGATACCAACTGGAATTGTAAAACAAAAAACTAAAATAAAGAAACACCCGCTGGACTCCATTACGCGTTTTCCTTAAGTAATACAGTAGGGTCGCTGTTTAAAGTCCCATAGGAACAAGTCTACAACCAAAACACTGCACGCCGTTTTCGCGCCGTGCGTATAAAAACAATCACGGTTGTTAAAGCATGAGCCAGCCTAGACTGTATCGCCTAAAATGTTTTCATACCTCAAAACACTGCATTTAGCACCTGTTGTATAGGGCTCTTAACTTCAAAAAGTTGATTTCCTAGTACTGTATAAGCTATTCTTTGTGATAGGATCATAGTCCACATCATCAAATGCGGCAGATGAAAGACCTTGACGGATTGGACTACGGAAGTGGCATGGCCTACAGTTTTTTCTATGGGTATCTCAATTTAATGCTTCCAGACAGAGGAGACAGCAATATGGGTAAGTTCAGTAATTTATGTAAATCTACCAGTAAAATCTCTTTAATTTAAAACATTGGAACATTTTTATACAGGTCTTTCCCTTTCTCTTATTTTACATCTTATTTCTCTGGTTGTATGCAAACTTCATAGGGTTGTTGAGTGTGTAGAAGAGGGGTTTCAATATTAAGAATGATATCACAATGTATGTGACCTTAATGGTTAATATCAAGCAGATAGTAAAGAACTTAAACCATTTTTAAATTGATGTTCGAGGCACCGTGGGACCTAGAATGGGTAGTATGTGTGTTAACGTAATCAACATTTCATTCACCTTTTGTCATGTGTGAATTGAGATTATTGATGGTTGCTTTGTTCAACAATAGCTCTGAGGTGAAGTGAAGGGATTGTGGTCAGCACTTAACAGCTAGGTTCTCAGCTCTGGTGATGGGTAACATGAGGCAAGTATGGAGCATTGCTGGAATGAAGGGGCGAGGGAATTGAGAACCCCCGAGAAAAAAACCGACCAACAGCATCGTCCGCCGTGATTTCCACATGTCGAGAAGTGGGCCAGAATTGCTTAGGTGGGAGGACAGTGTCTTAGCCACAGCGCCAACTGCTGCCCCAATTGATCTGGGTTGTAAATTGTTAGTGTAAGATGTAAATCTTTTATGGAAATAAAACTGTATTTCTGACCATTCCCTTTTCTGATAACACTATTTTTTAGAGTCCTTTACCATTAGTATAGTTTTGTCCCTAAAAGTTACAGAAAACATTTTTGTGTTAGTATAAACCTAAAAAAAAATTATGGAAGTTTGTATTTCTGAAAAAATTTTAATGTTACAGTAAGTGGGATTTACATATCTTAGACAGCTAGGTTATTACAGACTGTTGCAACTTTACACAAAAAAAACATAGCCCAAGGAATTAAGTTAAAAAGTTAACAAACTATGTGTGCAGTGTGCAAGACTGAATTTTGGATTCTGGTTGTTTATGTATGCTGTAGGAGAATATTACTGTGCATTACAGAAGAACCTGGGCATTATAGAATAACCCTATCTAAACTGATCTCGATGCAATGGACTTTGGATTTGCAACTAAAAAATTAATAAAAAGTCAAGGGAAATCAATTTTTATGAGTTACTAATCAAAGTTTTATGAAAGAGAACAAAGTAACCTATATCTTGAAATTTGTAATTATGCTGAGTTGTAATACAGTAATATACGAAAAGTAACAGTAGACCATGACAAATAAAAAATTATGACATCGGCATTTGAACGTACACACTTGTATATACTTTTATTAGGACGGGAACTTATTTAATATAAGATAATTTTGTTTATGAAACAATACATTGTAACCTGCTTTTGAAACATAAATTTGGGCATTAAATGAAAATTTTCACATGTCTTATATGAATAGCTGCAATAAAATTGTTTTATGAACTGTGGCTCTGTACTGTATGCCTGTCCTCCTGTCGCTTTGCCCGCTTATAATATGCATAGAGTATCAGTGACATATTGGGCTGTGGTTGGCTGAATTCTTTAAATAAAATAATAACGTACGTGTCAGTGAGCACAGAGGTTATATCACAATATGTATTGAGAAAACTGCAAAATGTAACTTCATATGGTTCAATTCTAAATGGTCGAACTTGCAGGGTGGCCACCAACCTGGGATAAACCGGGAAACCGGTAGAAAATATGGAATTGGAAAAGTCCTGGGAAAAATCTGGAAATAGTCCGAAATTTTACCAGTCTGCAAGGAAAACTTTTTTAATTTGTTTGCCTAACATGCGGCGACTGACTGACTCACATGAGAAAAGGGGATGTCCTTTATTATTTAACCATTAATTTACGGAAGGTGTGTGTGTTTTACGACTTTACAGGAAAGTAAAAATTATTAAGTATTTGTAGACGTTAACATATGATCTTTCTATCGGGATACGGGTTGTTAGATTGCATGGATGTAAGTCAAGGTAGGTCTTTGGAAGGTTTTAAGAGAGCATGAGATTTGGGGTTATCCCTTCTAGAGTTAACTGCAATAGAGCTAGTCTTGACCTAGTGAGTGACTGCTGAGTGAGCCAACAAGGAAGAGTCCAAGTAGCGATAGCACAAAGACTGTATCTTGCATAAATATTAGGGGAAGGCATAAGTCACTCGTCTTAGATTGGTTGACACATTGGTATGCAAGAAAATGTTACTAAACGAGAAGACCATAAAATCTTGTTTCACAGGATGTGTAAGTTCACAACCAAACAAGTTATACTTGATATAGGTTATACATCAGTTAGAACATAACACACTCTTAGGCTTGTAGTACTGGGTTTGGGTCTGTGCAATTTTGGTACAAACATAGTTTACGCAGTGGTTTTCTATAGGAGTTTTGACATGAGGTTATCATCATGGATTGTGACATGAGATACAAAGTCTTAAGCTACGAGACGTACTAACTAGACAAGGTGCTTCGGGTCGTGAAACACTGGAGTAAAAATTAGTATTTTGCTAATGGCAGTGATTACTACTTGACAATCAACTGTCTGACTCATAGGAGAGTTAGAACAATCTATGTAACTTCCAATTTCATCCGCTAGCAACTCTGTGGCACTGCTTGCCATTACAATTACTTGACAAAAGTGATTACTGTTAGGCTTGGTGGTGTTAAGTGTATCTACACTTTAAAGATCAACTTAGTTACATGGCCACATCTGTAGTCGTATTTTTGGCCAAAGAGTACCTAGGGAGTAAGCGCAAGTTTTCTCTAAATCTTGTATATAACCAATATGGCGCATGTACGAACTGAGCACTGCGGCAGTGCCATTAGGCGAACGTCGTGACATACTGACAGGAGGTTGGTTGGGTAGTTGGGTAAAATTAAAGACATCACCAGAGGTGACTTACATAAGTTGATACACACAGGTTACGCCTCTTGGACATCAACAACTTGCGGGGACTGTGGACATCAACAACCTGTAAGGGACTGTGGTGTGTGGGCTATCAGCGCCTCGCAGACATTACCACTCAGGATGGTGAGTGTTTGGATGACTCAGCAGTTAGGCTGAGCCCCTGACAACTGAAGAACTTGGGCAGGATGCCCTCCTTTTATTTTATATCTGTAAGAAGAGCTGAAGGTACAATTAGGTGGATGGCACAAAATGGCCAACGGGAGCTCAGGGCTGTCTGCTTCTACAAGTGTGCCACTTTCACGCACAAAAATTACTCTCTCGGGTTGCGAAAACTACTCTGCTGTAAAAAGGAGTATCCTGACTGAAACAAATAACTTGTGTTACTGTTAAGGGCACCGGGCGGAACCGTGGGAATTTATGCCCAGCGTTAACGTACGTATTTGGTTTGGTTGTGGCTAGTGGCAGTGTTTCTAACTACGGGTGTGAATTCCTTCCCCTCTGTTTCTCCCCACATACAGATGAGCTGACAAAATAAGTGGTAGGAGTAGAGAGGAAGATAGCTAGTGAAGGTCATATCGCTCCTTACGTTTCAAACCCCATCTGCCCAAAGAGATAACACCCGTCGTAACAGATTTTCAAGCTACCAGCTTTACTCTACAAACTTGGCGTGAGTGCAGTAAAAATATTCAACTTTTCGATGGCAACGCAAACAAAAACATTTGTAAGGTCTACTTAACAATTAACTAATTACATGTTAAATAAAAACAGTTACATATTTATTCTAATAATATTAAAGTGTTGTTCAGTATCTACAGCTGAAACAGTACATTTTTTTAAGGTTCTTATCTAGGTTGGCTGCGTTTGAAAAATGACTAATCGCAACACGCTGCAATGCGGTTTGAGCGCAGGTGGATAAGAACCTCGACAGTATTAGGTAATGGTTTTGGTCTACAAAGTTTAACATATGAGTGCAAATTAAAAGGTAATAATTTTAGATCTATTGGCGATAATACAGCATGATGTCTAAATTCTATACATATTGCTCGATGTAGCAATAATCCAAATGAATATATATAATTAAAAGAACATTTACATTAGCACAGTATAATACACTTTAAATAACAGTTCAATCTCAAACAGACAATATACAAATATACAAAATGAAAAACTTAAAGATCATAAAACCATAACAAATTAATTGTGTGTATTGTTGGATTCATTGAAGCACTTTCAGTTTGCATTATGGAATTTAGCGCTAATAACACATTATCTACCCTATTATTTTCAAAGTATCAGAACATAGCAAAAAAATCTAAATTCAAAACATAAGATAATGCCTTGAAAAACCAGTGTACATATATAAATTTTATGTTCAACATGTTTACACTATTAAGTGCCGGTTTCACAAACGATTGAACCAAATGCTTCGAAATCACCGAATTTCGGTGACTCAAAATGTTAATCTTGGTTCGTATATTGTTGTTGAGGTTATGCACAGCGTAAGGGGAACACGATTCATAAAAAAATTATGTATGGGATTGCTTACTGCCAGAAATACTTAACGTATAATTTTTTAAATGAAATTTAAATGCCTTTAAACCACTATATTTTTATTTAGATAATAAACATTTTTGTTTAAGATAGTCACATTGGACTGAACATCGCACTAGGCCAATATTAATGTTACATGCAGTTATCCTATAGCATAAAAGACGTTTATAAATAATGAAAGATTGTTTTGGTTTTCAAAACAGACAATGGATGGCGAAAAATGGAATTTACCGAACATTAATACACTGTTCTACAATTAAATTATATATTCGTTAGCTTTTGGCTTAAGTATATAATTAAAATATTTCTTTAATTAAACTGTAAATCATGAAAGTAAATGACAATACAACATTTAATATGCGTTATATTTTTTTTCCGATAACACACATTTAAAAGTTGACTACATAATGAATTCCTACATAGTAATATAATATTTATATCGTGGGTTAGGGTGAAATTGTTAATTTAATATTTAAAAAATTATTGCTACACTAAATCGCGCTTGCTAAGCTAAAATAACTATTTACACTTTCTGCTATCGTAAATAATTTCCTTTGACGAATACTGTAGTCTCAGCATTTCAGTGGCATAGCTATGTTTGCGAAACGAAAAAAAAGGGGGGAGAATTGACTTAGAAATTTTATGAAGGGACACCAACCATTCCATACAGGGGGGGGGGGGTCCAGGCGCCGTCCCCCGGTAATTTTTTGGATTTCAAGGTATAATATGGTGTATTTTTAGCAGTTTTCTTAATTAAATGTTGTACTAAATGTTGAATACTCTACGGGTAAAATGTTATTATTTTTTAATGTGAAATTTTTCCAATTTTTTGTGGCTAAAAGAGATGTATTTAATAAGGAATACAAAGCATAACTTTAAAGTGGGAGGGTGGTCCGGGAGTTCCTCCCCCGGAGAAATTTTAAATTTTAAGCTTCAAAAGACTGCTATTTTAATCGTTTTTGTAACTAATCATTAAGTATTCTAAACACCAAAATGTTATATTTCCCTATGTGTACATTTTTCTAATATATTGTGGCTAAGATGGATTTTATAAAATAAAACAGATCACTCCTTTTGAGCGGGGCGGAGGTGCGTTGGTTCTATGCTGGGAAATTTTTGAATTTTCAGGTGCATAGTAGTGCTATTTTGGCACTTTTCGCAATGAAAAACTACTTTGGCAAGAAAAAAAGGGGTGATCATTATAAAGAAACACTGACAATGTACTTTTAGAAGGGAGGGGGGGTGGTCCTCCACGAAAAATTTTGAATTTGAAGGAGTAAGATAGTTCTATTTTTGCAGTTTTCGTAACTAAACATAGTATTTTCTACCAGGAATAATATAACTAATTTTTAATGTAAAATTTAAAAAAAGTTTGTTTAAAAGTGGGGGGTTACAACCCTCAAAACTCCCATATTCCTATGCGTTGAAACTCAGTTCAAATAAACCCAGAATGCTTGAACCCAATCGCGGTTCGTCCTATACAATGATCTCAGGATCCCATTTAATCCTAGATCACAGGATCTCAGATTAAGGGGCAGTTTCGAGGTATTACAATACTGCATTTCAAATAATACAGAACTACAATGTTTAATTCTATAGGCAAAAATACTGACAATGGCACTCATCTGTTCATTTACAGGCCCACAGATATATTCAGGAATAACTTTCATCCGAACAGCATACTTCAGTAGTTTTAACATTTTTACTCATAACCTAGTAGGTAATTTGAAAACCTCAATCTTCAAAAAAAGTTCAAATGTGTCGACTGCACAAACTATGTAAAAAAACATTTCACATGAACATATTCAGATATTACTACTGGATTCCCTAACTTCCATGTTCCTAGGGTAGCGATGATCAATTATCTCTGGAAGGAGACTTTCCATGTAAAAACGAGTCAGTTTCTTAATAATTTTTACTTCCCAAAAAAGGTTTTTTTTTTTCTGGTGATCCACGTGTGGTATCCAGAGAACAAAATAGCAATATTTTCTATTTGTAATGTGCATTTGCACCTGTACTTGGTACATGTACACATGTTCTTCCTTTAAAATCATTTTGCCGTCTACAATGTTACAAAATGTAACTTTCTTCTCTTTGACTGTTTCTTCTGGTGTTAGCTTTGAGGCTCCAGTAGGACATTTAACTTCAAGAATTCCATCAACTCCAACAAGACCATCAGGCGATGCCGTGAGCCATGGGCAATCCTGATCGACAAATAAGCCACATCGAACTACCTACTCGCCACTGTTCACTTCAAAATCCTCAACAGCATTTCTTTCATTTTCCAAACCATATCTCGTGGCTGCTGTCCCAGAAAACTTGCTGTACAAAATATTTACATCAGACTTACCTCGTTTGGTGGATATCTTCATTTTACAAATTGTACCAAAGTGAGATGCTGTCAGTCGCTTGAGGCGCTCCACTTTCCAAAGAAGAGAATCACTTTGACCCTTGATAGAAATTTGAAAATCATCTCGGTCTTTATCTGTTAGATGCAGGCGGGCAAGAAACTCCGCGGTCTTTGTCGCATAGACGTCTGGCTCCATGTCGGGCAATCCTACTTCAACACAGCCATACTCGCTGTCAGGACCTGGCATCTGTAACTTCCTGCGCTTCAATTTTTTGGATTGTCTATTCTCCAGCGCTTTCTTTTCTCGGCTGAACGTTCCCTACACTGTACGTGAGCTTTAGTAATATTTCCAGGACTGTGATTTGTTAACCTTTTATGAATAAATTACTGCGTTTGAGGGCCCGAGTTGCAAGCAATTACAGACAAGTCACTTCTGGTTTGAGAACCTCTTCTCAAAGAAAAATTTACTCGCTTACTAGAAATGTACTTGCAGACAACATTATAGAAAGACTGCTGCGTTGGTATTGACATTGTGTAAAAGACTTACAGCATGATGTGCAACAATATTTCGAGCTGCTATTATTTCTTGCCACATCCCTGCTTTCTTTAGAGATGGTACGAGGTTTTCTTCTTTCTCCTTAGAACCACTGCAGAAATGACCTCTTGACGCATCCTGTATGCTCACCAAATACGTGGTATGGTCCATTATAAATATCACGTTTCAGTTCTATTTTTTTTGTCGGTTGGTAAATCATTTTGAGCATGCCTGTGATGAATAGCGCCAGTCACAAAGTTGTCTGTCAGATACTGCCTTTCGCAAAACAGGAGAAACGGGACCATTTTCATTTTTTTGTCTTTTGTGCGATATCGCGAATCCTTCGAAGATAATTTCGCAGTATGTGATTACTACAATCAATTTTAGTGATAGTAACGTTTGGACCATATAGCTTTCACCAACTTATTCATTATATTGCTGTCACCATCTCCTGAAATACGATATATTGTATATAAAAAATTATAACTTTCAAAACACAAAAAAAGGTACGTTTTTGTTTCAATCTGAACTTAAAAAAAAGTCCATATAGCAATGGCCACTAAAACAATGTGTTTGCACAGCACAGTGAAAACTATCATATGTTGAGATAAACTATTATTACAGAATAAAAATTGCAACTTTTATTTTAAGAGTTAGTTCCTCTAGTTATATTGAAAAACTAATAAATCCTATAAAATTTTATCAATATAAGTTCCGTACTAATTTACATTAAGGTCGTTTTAGTATGAGAAAACAATAATTTTATATTTTCACGAAACAAAGTTTGTTTGTAGACATTCCTAAGAGCAAAATCTTCTCTTATAAATATTATTATATCTACCTTAGTTTTCCTGAGACAGCCAATAGAAGTCAAAATATGCTTGTTACACCGACATGTTAGCTGCAAATACCAAATAACTAAATACAATTAAATAATTTACAGTGTAAGTACAGTTGGCAAATCATAAAATGTCACCTCTCTACAGGCCAGAAAGTCCCACTTCGGGTATCTTCGGCAACGTACAATAATTCACATCGGCTAATAATGGATCTGTATTAGTATCCAGGCCTAAGGGAAAGTGACATGATGCACGTTATATTTTAACTAGTCTTCGCTTTGGAAGTGTTTCTGTTGCATGACAGAGCTTGATGTCTATACACACACACATCATGAATGATATAATGGTTCCAAGTGTCTGAATACGTAATACTGCGGAGTGGTCCAGTTTTAAGAAGATATTTCTCTCATTTACACAATTCTATGTATACAGAAATTGTTTTCAAGCCATCCAGATATCGACATTCTTTATTGCCCAGTAGATCAATTTTCTAACCAATCGATGATGTTTGGGTAATGTTGAAACGCACAGTGACAAGAATGTGGTCAATCCCGCCACCAAACTCACAAGACGCTCTTTAGAACGTAATTATTAAAGTTTGGGAGGAACTTTCTAGGGGTGAGAGCAACTTTAGATGCCTAGTAGACTATGCCAAAGCGCTTCACTGAAGTAATTGAATCTAATCGTACAATGGACTGCTTTTTTTTTTTTTTTATGATATTTGGGTAAATAACAAATTTTGTCCTAAAAGAAAATATAAAATCAAGTACAGTATTTATATCGGGTTTAAGCCTATGTTCCACTGGGGAGTTCATACATTGTTTTAAACACTATGTTACGACATTAATGAAATTTGTAGCCATAAGAATG
This sequence comes from Medauroidea extradentata, assembly GCA_003012365.1. Lineage (NCBI taxonomy): Eukaryota > Metazoa > Arthropoda > Insecta > Phasmatodea > Phasmatidae > Medauroidea > Medauroidea extradentata. The sequence goes on from PNEQ01047456.1 coordinate 16,839, forward strand.
CAAACATATGATATTTTAAGATATCGCATGATGGTTGCACTGCAGTAAAACTTGTAACCAAATATATTTAATACACGATAGAAGCAGTATCTCCTGACGGTTATTGTTTACTAAACGTAGAAAACTGAGTTATTGGATAACTATAATATAAAGTAACAACTATGGTTTTAATGTGATGTATGTATCGTAGGTGAACGAGGTTAACTGTTTCATTCACACTCAGTAAGAAAGGAAAACACCTTAATATAGATATATCCCACATACCTAAATTTCAATATTTATTTCAAAATATACATGACGCTATATTATGCTCTGCAATTTTTATATTGTATTTTCCAATTACATAGACATATGTATATGATTCTGCAATATATGAAAACATACGTCCTGGAAATGAAGAGGACTTTCTCTGTCCATAATACTGACTCATTTATGTAAAAACTCACTATAATAAGCGAGTTTTAGTCCATTAAATCTACTTATACACATTTCGAAGCAAATACACATTTATTTCAGTAGAACTGAATTCCTTTTTTGTTATTTAGCAGCCATTAAAATCGATGCTATCTAGTCAAATTATTGTATGAAATTTTCTCAAATCTCTTGCTAAATCAATAGTATGTTATAAATAACCTAATGTGAGCTGGAAATAGCGGTCCGCGCAAATATATTTTATTGTGAAAAGGTTTTACATTATTTGTTTTCAAAATTAAATTGTTTTTACACTCGTCTGTTCCTATTCAGGGGATTTGAAACAAAATATTTTGCAATATTTGTATGTATTACTTAAAATACGTCATGATTTAAATGGCCGTGTTAGTCAACAGCCAAAAATATGGGAAATAGAGCGTACACATGAATGCCGACATTTTATTTGTTCACTCCCACACTTCTTTGCTGTCCATCTACAATCTAACCTTTGCCTTAGGTCCTTTAGAGGCATCTACTACTGTTTGATTTATCAAAATGTCTGATAGTTATAAATACACGTCTTTAAATCTGTGGTGTGCGCATGTCGAATTTTAACTTTGCATTTTACCTTACAGGTAATGAGCGCCTTAAACTTGCAAACATGGAATTTCGCCAATAACTTTGAAAATATTATCTGGAATTTAATAAACATGTTTAGTAAACAAATAAATGTAACTAGATATTGACTACGAAATAAACACACTACATACTTAATAGTTTTACCAAAGAATTTGAACACTCTGATATTGAGCTTTCTGCAAGCCAAATAAGCGGGATCGTCACTGGAAGCTTTATCAGTTTCTTTAGAAAACGAGTTGTAGACCTATTAGTCGGAAACAAGATGACATAACATTTTTTATCTGATAGCAGTAGGCTACTGTGTTTTATCAACTTGAACACAAAATATTTACTGTCTCCCCAATAAGGAATAAAATATTTATATTCGTTTCTAAGCTGTAATATTAAATAAAATATATTAAATCAACTTACAAATACCCACGTCAAAACGTTTATAGAAGTTTCTAATTGCAATTAAAACAGTTATAACCCTCAATAAAATATTTATTCCACGTATTTTGCAGTACTGTCCCACATGAGATAAATGCAATATTATAAATGTTTAACATATTCACACAACAATTTCACAAGCAGGGCAAACTGAAATGAACGCGACAAATAACATTATATCCACATGAGTCAGCAGACTTAAACATTCAAGGAATGCTATGATGTCTACAACCTCGCAACTTTACAAATTTTTCTACGAAACGTTTGGTATGCTCTGGAATTAGTCGTTTATTTCATTCCATTTATTTGCCTACAAATGTTTCAATCGGTACATACAAAAGTATTCTGTTAGTGTTAGCGGCTAGCACGACAATGTGTAAGAAGGTGGGCGACTGCGCTGGAAATCCAATACGTACGAGATCCATGCGCGCTTATCTCCCGCAGGTTAGGTTAGCAGTGTGGCGGCCGCATCAGCAACGATACTGGCACCGCGCACGGCGTACTATCACTTCCATTTTGAACCCTCCTTCCTAACACGAGCCTTGCGAGGGAGGAAGGTTCACAGTGGAAGAGGAGGATGGCGGCAGCACCTTACGGACGTGTTCTAACACCGAACAATGCTTTAGTAATCCCTCGTGGACATCAAGACTTTAAGCGAAGACGCTATCATTTTACCTTACGCGACGAAAGGGAAAGAGTCACTCTACAGGTCTATAATATTGAGAATATTGTGAAAACGATTACTCTTACATAAAAATCAGCGTCAAAAGTCCCGATTCGGTCACTTTCACACTCAAAAAAATACTTGTTAGGAACGATAACAGTTAATGGCAATATTATACACCTGTACTAAGATCCTTAAATGCTTTTCGTAGCCTAACCGTGTGACAACATGTTGAATGGTTTTCGAATGAAATCAGGATTGTTAAAGGTCTGCGCGCCTCTTCACGATTATAGTAGACGGCGCCCTTAAATGCTATAATTAACACACAAGAACTCTTAAATAAATACTAGGCATATTTTAAGGAATTAAGAGCAATATGTAATTATGTCTGTATTTCCCGTGAAAATTTGTGATTGCACTTTGCAAAGTCAGTGCATGAGATTGGTTATACTGGTTGAAAACTTGATCGTATATATAAACAAACTATGGTGAAAGGTTATCATAGTTGTGTGATGCACTTATGCATTGAAAATGCACGTTAGTTGGATAAATTCTACAACATTTTAACGTAAGTAATTTTTGGTTAACAAATGCTGCAACATGACAAAATTGGTAGCTAAAGTAAACGACAACATAGTGATTCGCAATGTAGAGGCAAATGTTATTATATAGTAAAGTGTTAAAAATTGGGGGCAAGCGTTAATAGCATTTCTTGCTTGGCACTACTGACATGCGTCAGTGTTCATTTCCTAGTTATGAATATTGAAAAAAATGTTTTATACAGGTGCACCACCAAAAACTGCTTTTCTTAAGAGTGTTCCATTCTACGAATGTGTGATAACACTTATAAAATATGTTTTTGGTTTGAATTCAGCAATTGGTTGCAGTGATCGTTTTTTAGGAACCAGTGACAAAATTCTGTGACTGTTATTTCCTCTTATCTTACTTGTTTGTCTTAATTTTGTAAGTCAACCAGAATTGTTCTTATTTGGGTTGTTAGAAGATGGCAGTGTGGGTTGAGTTATTTAGTGGAATGCAAAAGTTAGATTTTTTTTTTTGTGAGCAAAGTGATCCTTGTTAAGTACTGTATTTAGTGACATTAGGATCACGTCGACAAATATTGCTGTTGCCAAGAGAGTTTCTTTGGGCCACCGAAGGTCTGAAAGACAAAGGTCGTGTCTGAATTCATTGCAGTGAGCTTGCGTCCCTTCCCTTTGCACCCTTCCCGAGTTATAAATCCTTGTCCCCTTCATGAAGTACGGTGCATCACCGAATTCAGACACCCTTGTTGGTTTGTATTGTGCCGTATTATATACGTCACGACTTGTATATTAAAATGTTTTGTCTATATTCTCATAAATTTAGGTTTATTTTCTTAACTTTTTTTATTTCATTGATATTATCGTGTTTACATTATACTAACAGTAATTTGGTGTTATACAGTAATTTTATTTTATTCTGGATACTTCAGTACATTTTTATTTTTCATTACAGTCTATCTTTCGTTCACATGTTAGTTATGAGTAGAGCCGATTCAGGCTGCATTAACGTGTTCTTTGTTAGCCGGACGTGCGCGGCTACGTTTGCATTCCTTAGCCAAAGCTTTGTTTCTTTATTTTACTGTTTCTTCCTGCAGTGCGGACATTTGCTGTGTCAGGGCGCGTTTACTCTGCATGTCCATCACGTGATTTCGTCCTTTCTGTGCAGCTCTGTACACGTGAAAGCATTGTGCCTCCTTGTCGGTAGGCGATTCTGACTGCCCCTGCCATCTAGTGGGGTGTCTTATAGTTATTGCGCTGCGCCTTTGTTTGTGCTCTGTTACCTCTCTTTCCTCCATTTTTCCGGCACTCTTTGATCAGCAGTGAACACGACAAGATGTGTTGTTGCGGTGTTCGTATCTTTCCAGCAGACGTAGGGACGTAGATGCCCTAACTGCTTATTTTTTTTAATATCATCATCATGTAGTCTACTGGAATAGTTATTTTATCTTATTCTACAACTTCAAACGTAGCTTTTGTCTTAAAATGTAGTGCTACGTGTTTCTGCTTCTTTCATCGCCCTCTGTGTTGGACCTCAAATCATTATGGGCACTTTTCCATCTTGGTTTGTTTCGTGCCTGTGGCTCGTCCCGGCGATTGAACTAGGGGACTAGTGTTTTCGTCGCTGCTGAGAATGCATGCTATCTTCTCCATTCTCCAGCATTCAGTGAAGGAACTGTGTGCTTACATCTCCGATTCCATTTCACTCACCACCACCACGCTTGACGTCAGGACAGCTAAGTGCCATCGGACAGATCTTTTACCTTCTTTAAAATTAAAGCAACCGTAATATTATTTATTTTATATTGAAGAGACACGTCATAATCCTGATATATAATTTTGTTTTTTAATGATAAATACAGCATTTGCTTTCACGTAAAATTTAAGTTTTAATATTATTATTTGTTTTAAATGATTTTAAAAGTTTTATGTTTTAATTATCTTCCATAATAAATTATGTGCGCGGTACCCCTTTTCCTTTTATCTATATTATATCGTTTGCACATAATTTTAATTATTAATTTAAACTATTCATATAGGCTTACATGCCTAATTTATTTCAATGTTATTTATAACTTATCTTGTTTGTTTCCATATCCAAAAAAAAAAACATTTAAATGAGAAATTAAATAAATAAAATTAATTTCATTGTTTAACAAACCACAAACCAACGTCTTATTATTTATAATTGTTCCTCTGGGCGTTTTAACTAATTTTGAAGTATCTAGTAAGGTTAAGTTATATTTTCTAAACACCTTACATTTTTCTATTTTTATTCTTTTGTGCGGTGTGCTTGTGGCCTTGTCGTCTTTCTCAAGTGTTTATTTTGTGTGTTTATCGCATTTATTTATATGTTTGTTATCCTGTTCTTTTGCTTGTCTTGCCACTTTGTTTCTTTTATTAATGCGTGGCTGTTTTGAACAGGAGTTTTGTTTAGCGATTATAAACACTTGAGTGTATTGCTTCCGATTACATTTAATTAATTTTTATCACCTTAGCACACCGGCACAGTATCTCGACTACTGTAAATGACTCTGACATCTCGTAAAACTTTTTTATCTATGAGCCAACTCAGGCCCTCCTAACAAAACAGAAAATTACCTAATTTTTACACCTTCGTCTGACAACTCGTGTAATGAAAAATAAATGTTATTTCAGTGGTGAAATAATAACGAATTGAAATAATACATGTATGTTAAAGCATGTCATTAAGAAATAGTTAATTTTATTTAGTATGTTGAAAAGTTAAATGTAATAACGAATATTATTTTATGACCGTGGCAATTCTGAGAAGTCTGTCTTTAATCATCATCATTCATTGTTTGAACTGCCATTACTTTTTGTAATTTTGTATGTTAAATCCCAATGTGCGTTTAATGAAATTTAGGAGACATATGGTCCAAAATGTAGGACACTATGGGAATCTAGGACAACCAAAAAATTAATTTATATTTAAGTGTTTCAAGTTACCCTGCCTGTTGAAAGTATCCCTATTCTACAGTAGGTCATGTACAGTTCATAGTTTTCTAGATGCTTTGGTTATGTTCATTTTCCAACTATTTCAGGTCTGAAAGAAAAGATTGATCTTTTCTGCAATAAAGAGTCTTTAACGAGTGCTAATTTCCCTGTGAAGAAGCTGTTTATCTTGATCCCAGCCTCAGGCCATATACCACCTTCACTAACACATATGGATGAGAAAGGCTGGCTAGATCAGTGCAAAGTAAGTGAAATGTATAATGATTTAATGTTAGTGATTTATTTCTTTAACCTGTTATTCATTGATTACTCAAAAAATTTGTGGGTTTCTGTATAAAATAAATTACTTATGGTACTGCTTTTTGAGTTTCTACTTTTCCTGTTATAGCATTTCACTAGCAGAATTAATATATTTGTAATAGTAATTTTCAGATTTTTTCCTCCTCTTTGATTTTTAGTATATGATATAAAATTTCAATTTTCTTAAATATTTATTAGATGTTCATTGGTGGAACTTTTCAGAGTAAAGTCTATACCGTGTAAGAATTTCATTATTTGACAGATTATAAAAAAGTAGGACAATGTAAAGAAAATCATTAAGTATCCTTCCACCTCCATGTGCTTTCCAGATGACAATCGAAACATGTCAACAGTTAAGGTACATTATGATTGCAACGACATCCAAAGTGTGCTGTGATTCTTTTGGTTAATTTTAGATCTCTGACAAGTAGGTAATTTGTTTTCAATACTGGCTGCACATTAATCTTACTAGGGTTAAGTGGGCAATGTGAATGGAAAATTATTTCATATTGCAACAATAGATAGCCTACTCTTCAGTAGTTCTGCTAATATAATATTTAAAAATTTAATATTGTTTATTGTGTATTTTCCTAGGTATGCTCAAAATTGTAACATTTAATGGCATTACCGAAAGAAAAATGTGTGTGTGTAACTTTTTTTTTTCTACTTGACACCTAAAAAGTTGAAATAATAATAGCTTATTTGGTTACAACAAAATAAAGTTGCAAGAATATGCGACAGTGCAAGCAAACATCTTTAAACTAAAATGAAAAATAAAATAATACATGCAAGCATTAATTCAATTATTTTTCTTGTTGCCTTCAATTTGGTTCTGCACTATCAGATCATAAAGCAGTAGTTGAGTTTCATGTAGCGGACTATCAAAAAACTTACTTTTTTCGGTAGGGTGTACCTTTGAAATATCAGTGTTGTTATCATAGTTGTGCAACTCACAAAACTTACAAAAATTTAATTTATTTCTTGTAGACTACATAGCAAAAATTTGCACTCCCACAACCTAGACGGAAATAATACATCAACAAAAAGTGTAAGTAATAAACAATCTTGGGTACCGGTAGGCCTAATTGCCCAAATCAGCTTTAAATCTTTTGGTAACACATGTGATTAAACAGGTACATTTTAATGGGCAGGAAATACATAGACTTGGCCTTTTCTTTTGATAATATGTAGGCCTACACTTTTTGCAGTCGACAGGCACAAAATCACGTGGACTCGATATTAAATGGTACCACTTACTTGCTGTGAAAAGTGACTTTTCGTACAAAAATAATTTAATGAGTCAGCGACTTGAAAAAGCGTGTTTACATGTAGGCCTACAACAAGAACCGCAAGTGTTTACCCACAAATTCTGTTAAAATAAAAGGTAGGTAAATTTTTTTTTATTTTCTGTAGTACTTTTCTCTGGACGGATTACCTGCTTCTTACTTAGCAACTGTTTTTTGGAGACATGCCATGCTGCTGCAAGACTGGACGTTTATCCAGTTCTCGCCTTTCGAAATGTGTCTTAAAATATCCCATTGTCTTTGGGGATTACAGGCCGGGTATTTTAATCCCTGCATTGCAATATATTGAATGTAAGCACAGAATATTAAAACAACGTCTTAAAAGAATTACAAATGCGAACCAACATACGAGAAGCTCAAACACTCGCAGTGACCATCCTTTTTGTTGTAGAATGTCTTAATATCCCATTAGCGATTACAGGCTGGGTTTTTTAATCCCGCATTGCAATATTTTAATTAAAGGAACAGAACATAAAAATAACACCTTACAAGAATCACAAATGCACACAAACACACGAGAAGCTTACACTGGCAATGGCCGTCCTTTGTTTTGGTTGCTAGTGTAGGTGACTGAAAATGGTGCGCATGTATGTAATATAGTTATAGAAAGTTAGGTTGCAATTTGAATAGAATAAAATAGGTACCTGACTAATGCTGGTTACATAACTATGTTTTTGTATTACGGTTCCTCTTTTCACATTTAATACACACTATTTTTAATATTGGCGATAGAAGTTAACTGATTTGTTGACCACGGCTGCCACAACTGCTTCATCAGGTCATACGATAACGTCCTGTTGTTTTAAATGGTATCTTATTCTGCCACGTGTTTGGCACATGTTACAAATATTGTTGGTAGAGTGAACATATTTTTGAGTTTTGTTTTGAGTTATTTATTTTTGATTAACTTGACTTAATCTACCCAGTGGTCCTGAGAGTTTTGTAGATATCGGCTCTACCATTGTTTGTGTGCAGTTTGAGGTACAAACATCTGCAACTATATAATATTGATGTTTTCCAAATACTGTACTGTATGTGCAAAATTTTTAATTTTAAGAATAATGTTAATATTTTAAGCAAGTAATAATTTGAATTCAACCCTTTGAAATTTAAAATAAACTACCATTACAGTTCCAGGTAGAAAAAAATAAAAAGAACTTTTGAGTAACAGATTCAATCATCGTAAGCATTAAAGAGTACTTTTGGCACAGTTAAATATTTGCAATGAAGTTATTCGTAAGGATGTGAAGCAGTTCGCAACTTTTGTTCGTAATTAACGGAAAATATATTTTACAGTCTTCACAGCACAGTCTGAAATGTAATTTTCTGTTGCTACCTTTTAAATAATTGTAAATTTAAATACTGGCAGATTATTGGTAATGTTGACCCAAGTCGTTACTTTTTTTGTTTTCATGATTATATCATCTTGGAACATGATTGCTTGTGGCGTCTACCATAAATATTACTAGATAATTTCCAAGGGGGCCTTGTGTTGTATTGGCAAACTGAATAATTTGTTTGGGGTTCTACACGTTTGTGGTACACCCAGCATAAGTGTATTAGGTGTATGAAACACTACTCTCTGCTTTGCAGCCACATCTACACAAACACACAATTGTACTCTACATCAGTACACAATAGTACAGTTACTCTACATCAATACACAATACACACACTGATTAGTAAATATTATCATTATTTATCATTTTACACATACGTGCATATTAAACTCATTATTGGTTGCATGAAAACTATTTATTGCACTATTAGTTGAGTGACAGGAATCACTACAGTACCCGGCTAGCTTAGTCAGTAAAGCACAAGACTTTTTAATCTCAGGGTCATGGGTTCAAGTCCTACATTGGTGCCAGAAAATGTTTACAGATTCATTGCCGCTACAGTACAAGCACTCGAAATCAGAGTATTATGACAGTGCTGACACATAGGCAACCTGTGTAGCACATACATGGTGACATTCTGCCTGGGAACTTTAGCGATGAACAACCATATTACCGACAGGTATGCAACACACATTGACAGAGAAGGAGGAGGAGAAGGTAGTACTTCAGTGCAGATGCGCAGGTGCACTATTTCATTAGTAGTTTGTGAATATTGTAGAACTAATGTTTGAAAATTGCTCCAACTCACTGGAAAGTACATGAGCTGTAATGTGTATATACCACAACATGCCATAGTGGTTACAACTTGTATTTATATTCTGTCTTATTTACATGTGCTAGGTACATTTTATTGTCTGCCGTACATGCTAGTATAAACGCTGAATGCACCACACACAATTGTTTGTACATGCAGTATGGCAATGCATTCCTCGAAGCTTTCTGTAGATGCACAGTGCTTAAGGGCGCTGCCTACCTCCGAGCCCTGGCGGAGAAAGAATAGGGGTTTACATGTTAAATTATTTTCAATGACACTCGGTCAAATTTTGTGATATTGCTTCCGGACAGAAACCATTTTCTGCTCCGAGAAAACAAGAATATTGCTACGCAAATAAAATTGCAGAAAATAAATTATGGATTGCCATTTTCGCATGTTTTTTGTGTGTAAAAATGATTTTTTGCCCTCAATTTTCAGGGTATTGAAAAAAACTGCCTACACAGTCCATAGCAATGTACGTGGCACCGAGACGAACAAAAAAGTCAGTGGTGGCATATATGTAACTTTAACCGTTACTGAGCGAGGTGGAAAATCATTTAACCTGTAAAACCCTATGCTTGCTCCCGCCGTTGCTTCAAGGTAGGCAGCGCCCTTAAGTTCCTTAAGGAATCTCCACCAAGTAGAAGTCCAAGGGATTGAGATTGGGTGACATTGGTGATCAGGATATAGGTACTCCTGCTTCCAGTAGTCCACTACTGTGGGGAGATACTGTTTAACTCCCGACGAGCTGCTGCACTATCATGGGTTGGTGCTCCATCATGTTGGTATCACATACCACGTTGCAGAGTAATGGAATGTCCCCTAGGAACTCGAGCAGTACCACACAAAGAAGCACTGCATACCCACTTCCAGTGAGTCTGTCTGGCAACAGTTTACTGCACCATATATTTATGCTCCATTGGGTGTAACAACCTCTGACACGAGTGATGTTCTGATTGTTGTGATGCCAGTAGTGGATGTTGTGCCAATTAAAAATAAAACACCTTCTCAGGTAAGATGAGCTTCGTCTGTCCACAGGATGTCTGATTCTTGTTGCAGTACTGTGAACATCCAGTGTCAATACTGTAGACAGCGAGGCTGATCCACTTCGTTAAGGGTTGTACAGTACTAGTAGTATGAATACAGCCCATTGTCATGCAAGATGCCTGTACAAGTGAATGACTCACACTAATATGCCATCTAGTGGTGCACGAGATCAAGGTGGGATCCTTTGCAAACTTCTGCAGTACCCTCTCTTCATATCATAGTGAGCGTCAATATGGTTGCCTTGTAATATTGCTGTTCCTCTGATGAAGTATTTTTCCATTTTCTCGTATTCATTGCTTCGCACTTAGTATGACATTTCTTGTAGGGTGGGGTGACAATGTTAATGATATATATCTTTGTACATTCGCGCTGCTGGATGTACACTGTTCGTGACACTCTTCAATTTTTGAAACGTGTTGCAATATTCTTGTATGCTGTAGCCAATGCGACTACCTGCAATTTCACGCTAGTTGACTTTTATGACTGCACTTGTAGCACTGCTCAATTGAGTTTGTCAGTTCTCCTTGTGCCCCACACCATTGTGTGATATACATTATTACTATTCTTTATAGTACTTTTAGTGTCTTGGCAGTATAGTACCATATTCGATCTACGCCGTTTTGTACATGTCGACATTGTCTTAATACTCAGACTTCAAGGGCTTATCACAGTAACAGTACGTCAGAGCATGTTTGGACACATATACCTTTTTAATTACTCGTGTAATTTTAGTTCTTTCAATCGCTATGGTGAATAACCGTAGACATACAGGTACAGAAATGCATGCATCATACAGGTGGCGACGCCATGTTTTCCAATTTATGAGATCATACGTTGGTCACACTTTGTTCCCTGCATACTTACCATCATGCATCTGAACTGAATCAAGGCTGATGTTATAGTCTTAGTATATTTACAGTTATTGTCACTTGATATGTTATTTGACACAGTCTTCTTGGTGTTTGTACACCTCTACTATTGACAGAGGAGTGGTTGCTGTACTCAAAGTGTTTTTGAGTTAGGTCTGGCTACCTGTACCATGTGCTTTTCTGCCATTTACATTCCATCCTTAGACGAACATACATAACACTTGTATATTAACAGGCAACTGGCAAGTGCACAACCTGTACTTCAGAAGTATCACTGATTGTGAGCAGGTTATACGTACCATGTATAATTTTATTCAGAGTTTATCTATCCGTTGAATAAATTATTTATGTACCATGATAAAATACAGTGCATCCCTGCTAAGAAGTTTTTCAGGGGAGTGGCAGAAAAAAACTTCTTACAGGGGAAAATTTCTTACAGGGGAAATACAAAACCATTCATCAGGATGGAAAATTTGGTTCAGAATCGTGTTTGGTAGCTCCCATTACCTAACCATCAATGGCAGTCATGTTTTAATATTCAGAATAATGTATGTTAAGAAAGAAAATAAGCCTACAAAAATATATAAATAATGTTAATATAAAACAAAAAAGGATAACAATTTTTATAAAGATGAAACAATAATATACCCCATCATGTTGTTGAATGATTTTCTGCAAACCACCATATTACTGTTTTTCACTAAACCATCATACTGTTCAAAAGTTTTACATTATGTTCTTACCACTGCAATATATTAGTTTTAAAGAAATTCGATACCTACTTCCTCTTAAAATAGGCATGAAGGGTGGTCTGCTTCAAGCATTTCTCAGACTGAGCCATGATGTAACTTTCTAGACTCCACAAGTTTTTCCATAGATCGCTGGGCACATTTTCTGTTGATTCAACATAATGTTTCAAATGTTCAATGTACCCTAGGGCTTCTGTGTGTGTTGGTGGTTTCTAGGGAACATCCTCTTCTTCCCCTTCTTCTTTTTCTTCTCATCTTCCTTATCTTGCTCCTCACATTCCTCTCCTCGCACCTCATGTTCCTTGCACAAATCACAGATTGACTGTGGCTCATATGGAAGAAAGGAATCATCAGATGTTACATACTCCTCAAATTTGTTGGTAAAGTTGAGCTTCTGTTGCAAAAGTGTCCAAGCTTCAGCACACACAGAGCTGCTTTTTGCTGATTCATCAGTGTCATCCACAGAATCACCAAACCCTGCTTTTTAGAAGCAATTTACAATGGTGCTTGACTCGATTGCCTTCCATGATGAAGAAATAAAACACATTGCTTCAAGAACATTCATCTTGTATTTTTGGGGAGTTTACATTCTTCATCCTGGTTATTATTCTTCCAGATTAACCTTGTGTGTATTTTAGAAATTTGGCGGGACCAAGGAAAATAAATAATACTTACGGGACCGGCACATTTTTCGGCGAACTTCTTACAGGGGAAGTGAGTGAAAGTGACTGTTAAATTTAAAGTTTATAAATGGGTTGTAATTGCATGTAAGTATATGGTAATGTTCAAAGGACTGCAAAATGTGTACTTCTTAGGAGGGAAAACTTCTTAGAGGGGAACTTCTTAGGCGGGATGCACTGTATGTCAGATTTTCCAGCAAATAGCCTTTAAAATAGGACTTTTCATGCAGAGCTCAATGTTTACACAGTATTTATATATCTGCAAATTTAAGTGACAACTGTAGTTCATGTAATAAATTTTTTTTTAATTAAACCTCAAATATTACTAAATAAGAAATAAGAAGCAAAATCTTGTCAATGAGCAGTTGTCAAAACCAGTATAAATGTGAAAATTGTATTTGAATCCTTGCAGAGGCAAGTCAGGGACAATTCAACTCAAATTTTGTGTATGTATGTGGAATTTTTTTGCATTTCTGAGTCAAATATTATTTCAGTAAAATATTTCATCATCACATAATCATGACTTTATAAACATTGTGTGCACGTCTGAATCCTAATAGAAGGGAGTTTGACAGTGTGTGTAGTGTTATCACATTGTGAGACCGTATCACCACGGTCTCGTGAACATTCACGGCCGAGATACCTGGACAAGCTGTCCGGCCTCAATTTCCGCTAACACCCTTCCCCACAAGCGTACTCATTTAATGTTCACACACAGACACAGGGACTATCACTACGAATAAACAGTAGTCAGGGAGAAATTATGTTCGAAGGGCAGTATATTGAACAAATCGTTACATGGGATTCCATTGACAGTTGGTTTCACAAATATTAAGCATAGAGTTTTGATACAAAAGGTAAAGGCCACAAG
>PNEQ01047457.1:0-30472 GCA_003012365.1 Medauroidea extradentata
AGCATCGTTGCTTGCCGCCTGGCCTGTGAGGTTAAGATACCGCTCGAAACGTAATTTCCAACGAGGCCACGAATTAGCATCAGCGAAATCGAGCGGGCCTGGTGGTTTTATGTGATGGTTGCTCGGCCGCTGCATCTTATCAGTTTCTTTACCGTCCTCTCCGTCCATTTTGAAGGGCCGTTCGGTAGGCTACAGACGTCTTGTTTTTGTCAAAATGTACTTTATCACACGCACACCACCGCTACCGAAACGTATATCTTATTGTTTACCGCTGCCACCATGTTGCATAATCATTGTGGGTCTGGAAGGGCGTTAATAACTAAGACCATTTACGTGTAACTCGACGGCACATGCCGATCCTTGATCCTTAAACCCCCGCGGCCATCTTGCCAACTACCACCCTAGTCAAGGATACAAAAACATTTAAACCAGTGAAGAATGCAAAACGCCATATTTTCATTGATCACAACAACAACAATCAGGTCTATAATTATTTTGATAATTATTTCAAAAATGGAAAAGTGCAAGAACCGCACAAGTTGGTAGTTACCAGCAAAATCCTTCTGGATGAAACAACAAAGACTCGACATGCCAGAACCAGGAAAACCCTTCGGATCACCACCCAAGAGTCGACATGCCAGCTCTGGGACCAGGAAAATACTTCTGGATCATTAACTAGGACTCAACATACAAACTCCAATACCAGGGAAACCCTTCTAGAACACCAATAAATACTCGACATGCCAGTTCCAGAACCAGGAAAACCCTTCTGGATCACCAACTTGGATATGCCAGGACCAGGTGAAGTCTTATGGTAGCAAATTGAGTATGTGACAAAATCAACATAATCAGAACCCTGCACTGATTCCCTCTGTATCCTGTAAACAAACATAAAGAAAACAAATTATAAACACAGGAATGATTATAATTAATTGGTCATTTGCCTGCAGAATATGCATCAACCACCCCAAAATTATCAGTTTTTCCATCAGGTTACAAATATACTCATTTTACATATTTAAATAAGCGGAAGAAGGAGCATACATGTGAAAATCCTTTGGAATATGTACGTAGCTGCAATTTGGTTTAGAATTCCTTTTTACTTGCAAGCTAAGCAATTCCGAAAATGTTCAAGTAAGTGGGTTTTACGTCTCATCGACAGGGAGGTCATTAGAGACGGTGAAACGCAACTTGGTACAATATCAAGAGCTGGGAGAGAAATCGGCAAATGCCTTTGTTAAAGACCATTCCAGCATTTGCGTGGAGCAAAGTTCCAAAAATGTTTGAACAATATAAAACATGCCTGTTACACAGAAAAAGGCACGGCTCATCGCCCTAATACCCTACCTTAGTACACAACGACGCGGGGCCCTGACAAAATTGCCAGTTTGCAAGACAGTAAGATTTTTTAATGTGGGCTTTTAAAGTCATTGCCGCCTGAGCAATAGGTAACTGTAATATCTCATGAGCCATTAACACTGAAATAAGTGATCATTTAGCAATAATAATTCTGCAAAAACATTTACATTATCTTGAGCAGCTACAATGTTGAATACACAAAAATTGTGAGTGCAAATGAAATACCAAAACAATTAAGAATATTATTTACACTGAAGCTCATAAAGACACACGTGTGCAAGTACAGTGCATGTAATTCTTATTACATACATTTAGTAAATTTCCAATACAAAATCCATGAGAGTAGAACAACATGGACAAACATTAAAATTACCAAATCATGCTTGACAAAAAAATTATCTTGGTATTTCACACAGGTACATGTCAAAACAACAAAATGCCACAACTAGCAACCCATACTAAAAAAAAATACAACACATTGATTCAAACCTTAAATGGCTCGCATTGAGGCAACTCCAGCACTCTACAAAATTACCCATCAAAATGATGAGGCAGTTCGCAACACAAATTAGTGTCAAAAACCCATCAGGGTAACCATTAGCACATATCTTATTTTAATATGTACTAAATTTTATTTTTGTTCAACTATCTGGAATAACCACACTCTGACCGATACTAATACTATATTAGAAAGAAAACAGGAAAATATCAAACCATACGTATGTGACAAATTCCATACCGACGTACATAATACTCCGTTATCAGAAAGAAGAAATATGCTTGATGCACCTCATCTTAACAAACAAAATCCACTCCAAAAAGTTTAAAATAATGTCTGTCTTAATATTGCTGCAATTGGTCAATGTCCCATCAGCATAGAATTACTAAAAATTGATTACAATTCTCCATTACCAATTTTACTTCCATATATTTAATTATAACCAATTCAACAGTCATTGTTCCCCAAAAAATTTTTACACTTCACCAATTGTTTTGTTTTCACTGATATTTATTAATCATTAGAGCATATGCTTTCTGTTATATACCCTACTTGTTCAATGTTGTTAGCTAATAGTGGATTGTTTAGTTGTCCGTTTGTTTAGTGTTTGTTCGTCTTGACCTTGTGTAGTAGTCTGTCTGTTACTGTAGAGTGTTTTTCTTGTTTCATGTATGTACGATTGTTATTTGTACAGTATTCCTCCACCGTAGTCTTGAAGCCATCCGAGGGCACTAGGTATGTTAAATAAATTAATATGTGAACAAATTCTGCCATTTTGGAAAGACACTAACATTGCAAAATCTAATCGCTCTCAATCTAAGAAAGTGAACGTTCTTACACGAAGATCCAACCGACTGGCACTCAACCAGCGAAGCCTACTGTGCAAGGAAGACAGCTCTGACACTCTATTGAACATAAAAAGTAGTTTCCCAGAATTTATGCTGGGACCGTTATTAAGGCTCAGTTTCAGTCGCTATATTGAATTTTATTATTTTTCACTTTTTTGGAATTCTAAGAAGAAAAATGTTAAAATGTGATTATACCTCAAATTCTATTTACATTTCGCTATAGTCCAGATCATGTGATTTGGCTGTTAACTTATAATTACACTGCAATGTGTGTGGCAATTTTTTTTATATCATAATGCCAGATAAATTGCGACATTACTATAAGTTACTAGCTCTATTGCTGTGCTTGTATTGTAGCTCAAGGTAAATAGAATTTGCAGTATAGTCGCCGATTTAACATTTTTCTTTTCGGAATTCTAAAAAAGCAAAAAATAATAAAATTCAAGATGGCGACTGAAACCGAGCCTTAATTGTTCTATTATTTTTAATGGGGTCACACAGTACACAACCAAATTACAACTCGGTTGATTAAATTAGGTTACTGTCCACACTTTACTCCAATACAAGGTGGGTACAAATGACAAACTTGCTTGTAACACTGGTAATTCTCCACACAAATGTAGACGTCTTGGGGAACATGACAGTTTACACTTCCTATCCTTCTCATTAGTTGATACTTTAAGGGCGAGGTTTACCGCGATTTTCATCACCATGTTTTATTTTTATATTTGTATCAGTTTTTTTTTCTTGTTTTAGACACAAAATGTGACTAAATTTTTTATCTCGCATAGTTTGCATAGTGACTCGTTAAAGGCAAAATTTGCATGTTTCCCTTTTAAGGATGACACTAAAACCAACTCACTTGCCAAACTGAAAAAATTCACAGTGAATAACGATGTTGTAGGCTACAAATTCAGCTATGTTGAACCACAAAATAAAATGTATTTTTAAAAAATTATTGAATTTTTAAATTTTTATCTAAAATTTTAGCATTTTTATTTAAATACAAAAAAATGTTTATTCTCTGTTTTTGTGTACATGACATTGTAGCCTGCGACATATTCATCCACTGTGTATTTTTTTAGTTTGCTATGTCAGTTGGTTTTATTGTAGTCATTAAAACGGACACATGCAAATTTTTACTTTAATAAGCAATTACACGAAAAATATGTGAGATAAGAGCCAAATTAAGTCACATTTTGTGTCTGAAATAAGGGGAAAAAAACATCCCTTACAACTTAAGTATAAAAACATGGTGATGAAAATTGTTGTATATCGCACCCTTAAACTGCGTTAAGAGAGCTGAGTTATTTTTAAGACATTTCAAATTTCAAAAGAATGGAGATTTGTAAAGTGATTCATATTTAGTCAGTTTTTTATTGCTGTGATGATAGTATACAAACAAGCAACTCTCTTCATCATGTATTTTCACAATAAATTGTATGTATGTTTGTATGTGTATATATACGTGTATATATACACACACACACACACATATACTAGGTATATATGTATGGGTGTATGTATGTAGTATAGCTATACAAAACTTTCCTTCACCCAAATAATTGAGTAAATAATATCATTGGCATATCATTGCTCACGTAAAGGACAGCAATATTGTTCATAATCGGCGATTATCATTCGCGCACGACAATTATTGTTTGTCGAAAGGGTTTTATAAAACTCTGTCAACATTGCAATTAACTTGTTTTCATTTTAATACTGCAGTTTCCTTGACTGCAGAATGCAACCGATTATCAGTATCTTTCAAACTACTTTTATCCCATCTGGTTTACAAATCTTTGATTATAAAAGCAGGTCAGGACCACATCAACATGACATGCCTGTTTGTTTAGTTACACGACCTTGAAAGACAGTCGCAATGCCTGCACCTGTTTCAGGTGAAATTAATGTGATAATTTGAGTACAATTTCCTGGAAAATTGCCAACGCTACCAACCTACAGACAAGACGTCCTTTCTTATTTATCTTCCCCGTCTATTTATTGTTCTGTAGGACAACAGTAATTATAGTGAAGTGCTCCAAAGTTACAAGCAGAAATAAGGTTTTGCACAATAATTGGCCAATTAAATTTAAACCAAATTACTTGTACTGAAGAATACAGTAGAAAGCCAGTTTTACAAGTATTGCATTTTACAAGGCCATCTTCATGAGCAGTCAAAAACGCTTTTTAAAAATGATCACAAAAACCACTTAAAATAACTTCTGGCGTCTATAATGATGGAATATGTTGATTGCAGGGTTTCTTCTTGTAATTGGCATGTTGTGAGATGATAAATAAATAAGGGATGACAAAAATTTGTCTTAAACTGTGACAGTTGTAATTTTAAACGAGCGCATCACACAGCACCTGAAAGCAGACTGCCCACGCAACATGCGAAACATTAGAATATCAAGGTGAAATGGTCTTATTACACTCTCCGCCTTTCACCTCTTCTCCTTATCAAACCTGTTACCAGTTAGCACTCCTTTTCTTGTCATGTATGGTGCTTGGCATCATAACGCAAGCGCAGCACTAAGTCCACAAACAACCAATGACTGAGCATGTTACACATCCTCTACAACTTTACCGTCACCCATTCATCAACTATTCCCGTGATCGCTTCGCCTCACCTTTTTGTAAGCCAGAGTGTGAATGTAGTGTTTGGTTTTGTGTTACATTTTGCAATATTTTCTGCTGTTTTATTTTGGATTTTCTTTTTGTTTTTGAGTTCCGATTGCATTTGGATTGATGACCAGAATATCGCTGTGAGAGACATTACACTTGGCAGTATGCACTGCACGCTAAATGTGAAATGCTGTGGTAGACACTTCACCTCACTCATTCACTCCCGAGATGTGTGTTACTGTAAGCGTGCAAGTAAATTTCAAAAAGAGAGAGTGTGGGAAATGGCACACAACAAGGTGAATGAACCTGAGGGCAAGTACAAAAGTTTCAGAACCTGAGACCACACATGCAACTGCTACTAGGCACAAACAAGCTTCATCCTTCCCTCACTCGCCCCCACGCCTATATACTCCCATTCTTGCATTGTTTTCTGCGCACAGGCACGTCTATAAATAGCTTGTGTAGATGAACAGTGCCCGTGTTGTGGCGAGTAGGCTGCTGAAATGAAAGACACTGTGCTCATATTTCATCTCCGCTGTGCGAAAGAGCTATAGTGAAAATTACACAGATTGTTTTTTTTTTTTGTTAGCACATACAAATTATGTGATAGCGCATATTATGCGCGTTCTTAGGGTGTGTATATGCCTCCTGAGATATACACGATTCCAAATGTGTTCTTATCTGTATTACCATATTTACCCACATACAAATCACTAATTTTTTTTTTACATTGGGTTGGGTTACACTCTACCACAAGGAAATAAGGATATATGCAAAGAAGCAAAACATAAAGAAAACTGCCGGGCGCCAGTCTCAGTAACATAGATGGAAGCAACCAGCCTCAAAGAATTCCCCGCAGGGCAGTTGATGTTATTTTAACTTTTAATGACCATAAATTACCTTCATGTTACTAAACGCAACAATGTTTCGTCTTTTAGCCATCACTCACGCCCGCATGTCGGAAACAACTGTGGGCACATAGAGTATGATGTAAACAAACACCCTCGCTCTGCTGACACATGCAGACTGTCCCCCCTCTCTTTCTTACAATGTGTAGCGAGCCAGCAACTGCCAGATACAAGATACTTCAAGATAAGTCTGGTGCACAAAACATGGACATCTCCATTTCTCACAGTCTTCCAAAATGCTGCACTGCGCTATTGCAGTGTTCTGCAGCTGATCGGCCGTCATGCTATCGTCCGCTATTGACACATTAAGGCTGCTGAAGGAGTGAAGACAGTGCTGCTCCAGCTGGCACAACTATAAACTAATTAGTTTTACATTGCTGTAATTCGACATTTCCATGCTGGCTAGCATGCACACCAACACAAGGGAGTCTGGTATTTTTTACGTAATTTCATATAAAAATTCATTGCGGCTGAACCACACGTGGCCTACACATGCCAAAAAACCAAAATGTTCAACTAAAAAAAAATTAGTTTTATGATTAGAGACAATTGAAGCTGACTTAACATAATACTTTTTTTTTTTTTTAATTGAGGGTCGAAATTCCTTGAATTGATTTAGCGAGGTCTGTGATTTTAGAGGGTCATTCTCATGCAGTGTGAGGCTTCATAAAATTGGGGTTCTTCTGCAAATGTTCTATATTTGACACTGTGTGTCAGAAAACTTCAAAAGTACACTGTTTCAAGTATCCAGTAATAAACTAGATGCAATTAAGCTGTTAAACATCCTATCATCTGCACAATTAGAGAGGGAATTTAGTAGTTGGTCGTATGCCCACTGCCCCTCGTGGAGCAGACTTGCAATGCATACAATTTAATATGATGCACAGCATTAAATCTTAAGAGGCTATAGAAGTTGGCTAGCATCGCATAGGGTCTGCCCATGTAGCCGTCTACTTGGGAGGCAGACTTAGGTACTTATTCAACTAAATAACGTTTTCCGGCCTCCTGGGATCACGCCAGGGTGTCGCCCAGGGTGGAATTTAAAGTTATGGAGGGGGAGGAGTTAGGACAGAGGGTCACGTGGCTTGTCCTGTGCCTGCAGGAGGGAAAGATTGGCTACCAGACAACAAGGAAAAAAGTCGCAACACGGGTGGCTGTTTTAGACTCAAATACGCTGCTGTTTAGCATGTCTGCATTGCGCTTATGAAACACATCCTCGGTATCAAACATTACCTTTTAAATGTATTTTGTGTCGAGAATTATTACTAAATACGCAAGTGACATTACAGTTGTCCGCCTGCCCAAGCCGTCTAGCAGTGTGCAGCGCTTCAGTCGATAGAAGATCACAGTATAAAACTGTTCAACGTACTTCGGTGATATATATTTAGGAATATCATTCAAAGAACGTTACACTTGTGTGAATCATCCCCTCTGCCCCATATTTTAACCTTATTTTTGGAGCCGAAAATGATGAAAATGGGTGTTTTTTTACTATCCTTTTTTAGGTAAGATACCTTGAAGAAGAATTTTTAAACCAAAACCAAGCAAGTATTGCATTTTATTTTTAATATAATCGCATTAAATGATATGGTTCCGACTGAATACCACGCACAGGCGAGCTATAGACAAGAATACTGCACACCAGTTCTGTGACTTGCGCTTAGAGGCTAGGATGGGGCGTTGTGCGCATGCTCTGTCGCCCTAAATGCTTCCGCCCTTCTAGGCCTCGGACGGGCAAAATATGCCAACCTGGACGCGCAAAATAAGTTCACCCAGGCGAACACTTAAAAAATATAGTGAAATTATATTTTTGTCTGAATAAAACACAGAACATTATACTTTCGCAACTATGTTTAATCCAGTAGTCAAACTAAATAATATGACAAATATAAGAATCATTTCCAGCGCACATTGTATATATAGCAAAAATACTATTTACGTCTGACTAGTTTTAAATTTGCTCAGTGTAACAATAATGACAATAATACTGCTACATCTACTACAATTAGATACTACTACTAGTAATAATAATGACATGTTTTCGGCAAACAGAAGTTACATTTGCAGAATAAAAATTGAAATAGTAACGACCATTAAATTATTTATTATTTACGTCAGATAAAAGGCTTTTTACATTAAGTTACAAATAATTAATTTATGTCAGCAGTTAAATTACTTTCACCATACTTAAAGTCAGCCATTACCAAACTTTAATGACGAGAAATCACCTGAATAAGCTTAAACTAATTGTCAAACAATATACTTAGCTGCAATAACAGAACAGCAATGAAATTGCTTTTAATAAAAATGGCTGTAAAAATAGAAATCTCTATGCACTGATAACAAATGTGTGTCATTACTCAATGTTTTAATTTTCTTCCTACTGTTTTTTTTCAAAACAAAAATGTAAAATATCTCAATTACGTTATATTACATGTAGCCTACATATTGAAATTCATTACCAAGACAATTTTACTTAAAATCGCAATAGCAGTACAGCAGTTAAGCTATATATCATAAAAACCATAACTATAAAAACAACAATCTGTATGCTCAAAAAAGAAATGTACATCATAACTCATAATTTTCTTCCAACCATTTGTTTTGATCACTAAGTCGGCAATAACAAAATTTCTTGATGTCAAAAAATTACATATGCATACTGACAGCTGTCAAATGGTATGTCATTAAGAACTTGACTATAAAATCTAACATCTGTATGCACAAATAAAACATTTACATTACAACTCATAAAATTATTTTCTTTTTGGCTAAGTCAGTAATAGCAAAATTGATTATTGACGAGAAATGTGTGCAAACCATAGTCAGTTATCAAGACAATTTTACTTACAACAGTACAGCAGTTAAACCGAATATCATAGAGCAAAATTAGTATAGAAAATAAAATTTGTAGGCACAAACAATAAAACATAACTTAAGAATTTTCTTAACAAAAACAAAAATTTTGATGATAAGAAATTATACGTTCAAAATTAAAGTTAACTATCAAGACAGTTTCACTTATGGTACAATAAACTGTTCCTTTATCACAAAAAAAAAATTACTGTAAAAATAAAATTTTTTTTAGCACACGAACAATGGTCCTACATAACTCGTAGTCTATTTTTCCTTCCGACCATTTGTTTTGATCATTTTAAGTAAGCAATACAATTAATTCTTACGGAAGAGAATATAGATGTACAGTACGCGTCACTAATTTAGGACCATTGGCAAATATAACAAAATTTTTACCTAGTTTTAAATTATTGGTGCTATCTGTGTTGGAATTTTTTTCAATATTGTACTCTGAAAAACACACTATTCAAATTTGGATCATAACTTCCCATTGTATTAATTTTCAAATGTTTACAAAAATCTCAAATTTTCTTATGTTTTTTAGTTGAAAAAATATACAGACACAATTTTAGAACAGATATTTTCTCACCGAATTTTTCCTAGTTACATTTATACAGATGTTAAAGGGGAAAAAAAAAACATTTTAGGGCCATAAAATACTTGTAAACCTCTTTTTATTTTTTTTAGTAGAACCCTCATTGTACTGCAAATAAAGCATATTTTGCTAAAATTTAAATCTCTTTTATTTTTGTACCAGTGGAGCTATCGAAGCCGGGTTTGCGGCACTACTGAAGATACTGTATCTACTGTAGTGCCGCAAACCCGGTATGGGGCGGGTATCAGAGATCAGGTTATTCTGTTCTGAGTACAGATTTCTAACTGGGTGCCTGCAGGCATCTACACGCCCTCAAGGATGATATGAAATGAAGTCCTGTAATGGGGAAGTGACGGAATAAGAAAGCAGAGAAAAAAGGGAGATCCTCGAGAAAACACACTAGAAAACTGCAATGTCCGTCACGTCTTCAGCATTCCTGTCGGGGAATGACCCTACCGAGAATCGAACCCGGATGGTCTTGGCGGGAACCGAGTGGTCCGACCACAGCTAAAATGTGACATATAACTGTCGTCCTCTCATACAAGGTGCAGGGTGGTATACTGTTTTGGAGAATATGCTGGCACAAAATATTCTCGTGATTTTTTATAATTTCTAACGATAATCTATCGTGTCCCAAACAACATGCAACTCTTCTGATTTGTGTATTTTTAGTAAATTATTTATGAGAAAAAATAAAATATACCACGTTTTTAAAACAAACTGAAACATTTAAATTAATTTCTCCAAATACCATATAGAATTATAACCCTACACATATTCCTATCCCCTTACAGATTATCCTGAAAATTTAGTGATTTAGAATTTTTAATAGTAATAAAATACTTGTAATAAGCTTAGGTATTAAAAACGAAAAACGTGGAATGCATGTGGTATATAATAGTGACGGAGTTGCTGTCGAAGAGAAAACTCACACAACTCATTTAACTTGGAACGCAACAAAATTCTTAATGACTTTGGCACCTATTTATGCATCAGTTATGTATTACATGCTCCCCCGCGTTATTTGATTTAAAATCTTGCAAGAATCTTCATAGGCAAGTCTGTTAAAAATTCACAGACAAAAAAATTTCAGGACAATCTGCATGAGACTAGCTACCTGTAGGGAACTAGAAGATTATTTTTATACTTTTTAATCTGTTTAAGAAAACCTGATTATTAGAATTTTATATTTATGAATTTAGTTAATTAGCACTTACTGGGTACTATGACTGCATCTAATTGCCATATCACATACTGGTAAATAATGCAATTGTAGAGGGGCCACGCCTCTTTTTTGTTTGTAGGGGATGGTTTCGACTCTCTTTTTTTATGTTATTTATATCTCGTTTGGACTAAACATAATTTAAAAATAGTTATTATTTGAACGTCTTTTCAGATATATTGCAAAAATTCTCTATATAAACTCGAATTTCAGGGACGGATCTCTCCAATACAAATTTTAATAAACTATGCATAATCCAATTTTCGAAAGATACCGCCCCCTGATATACTGTTATGAAACTGAGGAGATAGAAAAATTTAAATGATGACGATGTAAAATGTATTTACAGTAATTATAAATAGCATGTCAGTCAGTTTTAATTTAACTACCACGTATAGGAAGTAACTATTAGGTAAAAAATTAAGTTCAAAAAAGAAAGCTAAAAATTTACATATAAATATATTTGCAAATTTGGTTATACGTAAACACAAAGGAATTTATATTTTGTAAATGGTATGTTAAATTTTAAAAAGAATACCGTAAGAACGAAACCATGATTCCCATTCCTGAATAGCAATTTTTACATTCTCCAGAAGCTGATTTGTATTGGTATTTGTTATAGGTGATGCATTATCTGCAAACATTAATTCATCATCATGAGATAAGCATGAAGGGAAGTCGATGGTGTAAATAGAAAATACGGTAATAGAGAACCCAAAATTTACTTTTGAGGAACAACAAAAGTAACTTACATAGTTACTGATATGTAGGTAATGGTTTAATGTTTTTACTGACTTGAGCCAGTCCAGTGAAGCAGGTATGTTTTTCAGATATCTGAACATATTGTTTTGTGTTTTTGAATCACAACCTAATTTCTGCAATAAATATTAACAGTATCGTAAAGCTATCATATATCACTAGCTCTTCAACAAGCAACATGTGTGATATGTTTATTACAGGTGTTCACATGCAGAGTTTGCTGTGAGCATTAAAATATTTAAGGCTTGGTATAAATTTAACATCATTACTCTCTCTCACACACATGCGCACACACACACACACACACACACATAAATATTCACTATATATGGATTATTTGATATTTCACAAGTTTTAAGAAGATACTGATAATCACTACCATATTCGTAGCCATAGTAGAGCCCCGATTAGGACCTAGCAAAATTGCTGACCGAACAAAAATTTTTTTTTGTGTGAACAGGCCACATTAACAGTAAAAAGTTTTGATAAAAAAGAAGGCAAGTACTTTTAAATTTGAATGAAATGAACGTAGGTATTCCTATAAATACTGCCTGGCTCTATCATACTAGAGCGCAGGTCCACCAGCATGGTACTAGCAAACTACTACAACCTCAAGCTAATTACTTTGTAATTTATTCTGCCAGAGCCATTCTGGTCACTGAAGCATAGCAACAGTGCAATGTTTCTGCACACAACAAAAACATGCTAGCGAACTTAGACCTGGTCACGCACTCAACTCTGCTGCCACGCCTCCCACCCTTAAGTTGTTGTTTTCACCGATTAGTTTTGGCCTTCCCGTTCCTGCTTTCATTTCACTTCCCTTTTGCAATTTTAAATCAGTAACCAGTATTGATAATGAGGGTTTCAAGCTGTGTTACTATGCAATAACATACAGTGGAGCACCCACAATTCTGTTATTTAAAGCTTCTATTATCTGTATGTAATCTAAAGTGCAGAAAACTATGTGAAGCCCGGAAAAAGATTAAAATCCAATTTTCAGCGCTAGCGTTATTCCTGCTCAAGCTAGATTACACACACAGAGATAACACTTGACACTAATGCTCGACGAAGATTGTGAGGTAGCAGAGTGTTAGTCTCGGTTAGTCTCCTTTAAAATGTGCTAGTGGTGCAGTGTGCAACTATCTACAGATAACATCTACCAAACATTTACTTCTTGGTGATGTTGACGAGTCAAGGGGCAACAAACAAAGGAAAAAGTTCTATCCATATTATAGATGGTTGAGATACTAAAAAACGATATGCTGGCACATCTCAGTTTATCTCATGATGTCTGCATTATTTACAACAGAAACAGAAAAATCAGCATTGTAAATTTTATTCTGACTACAATGCAAAAAAAAAAAGTGAAACACAGAAAAACAATGCATTTAAAGGTGCTGCTTACCTACGTGCTTGAAGCTGAGAAGCGACAGAGTTATTAGGGCAACCGTGAAACGAACTTCAAGTTCTGCATTGCCACAACGAGCCAAGCACTGATTCTTGTAAGATTCCTGCAGATCCACTTTAACTATAGGACACTTTAATCAGTGATCATATAGGTTTATTGGTGTTAAGTTTGTAGCAAAGTTCAGCACAATTTTTTATCCGAGTTTTGCATACATCTGGTTAGTATGGCAGCCTGAAAAGGCTGATTTTAGATATGTGAGAGAGTTTCGAAACAGTGATTTTAATTCGTTTGTTGTGTTAGCAATCACTTTTGCTCATGCCAGTAGTGTTTTTTTTGTACATTTAGCACAATGGCACGTTACATGTCAGTCTTTCTGGACCAACATGTACCGAGATGTTGAAAGTGGACAGAGGTTTCCTGACCCACTGCCATTACTCAGATCTTCTGCTGCTTATCCTGAAAAGCTAACACTGTTATACAACGAATTGGCTCAGAGGTGTTCGTCCAGAAATAAAACTTGAATTCTCAAAATGTTCCCTGTTTATTTAAATTTCCTTTACATTAGCGAGGTCTTACAAATTTTTAATACAATCACAGTGAACCCGGTTAGCTGGTAAAAGTTAGTAACAAAATGCAGCGCAAGTTTGAGCAAAAAACTAAACGCAGTGTAACTTCACATTCGGCGTTACGTATTAAAAGAGGAATTTGCACTTGATGGCTTACGCGTACGAACAGAAAAAAATTTGGCGGATAGTCCAGAAAATGTTAGAATGGAATTTGTAGAAGAAAACACCTTGGTGCTATCGATACATGTTTCATTTACACTCCCGATACCAATTCACAAACTTGGGCTGCAGCTCAGCAACACGACCGTCCAGTTATAAGTCTTGGTTTGTTCTAACACGGCAGAGGCAAAACTTTCTAGAAGGGGTCATACACGTCATCACAAGCCGCGCTCCCATTGGCTGTGCTAACATCATATGATTTCATTCTCACTGACCCCTCTCGAGCCTAAATGAAAAACACTATGCAGTAACCTCAGAATGACGTAAAAAATAACTGGAAAAAACCAGAACACAAAAACAAAACTAATGATAACTCCCCACACGGCCAAGCGGCCATAATATTATTTATTACATCCTAACTAACTTCTAGGCTCTTCTGAAGTATTACAACTCGTGACTGCGTTTATTTCTTTTCCTTTCCAAAACCGAGACCACTTAAAGAATTATAGTAAAAAAAAGTATGTAATAAAAAATTATTTAGAAAATTATTAACAAATATTTATAAATTTCAAGAAATAATTGAATCTAACTTCCATAACAAAAATACAAAATAATACTAATATTGCAATGCCACAACATGCTCAGTAGTTTCGTATAAAAAGTATTTAAGAACACACTGAGACACATTTGAAGGGTGTGGCACCGTTCAAGAAAAGTGGATTTTGATGTGGCTTTCATTCAATTGTTTCATGTATGGTGAAATGAAGGTGTTAGCTTTTCTTGATCAATATTGATTGACCAGGCAAAGATACAGCGATTCTGTTGTTTTTATTTCCGTGACCTGTTATCACAGTCATTCGTCGTGTGCGCCGTACATATATGCCTAGTTGTAACATGCATCAGTATTAAACCTGTGGCCTTTACGTGTAAACTAAATGCTGCTTAAAACAGCGGCAATCATTCCAAAGTTGCCCCTTTATTGCAAACCCTGTATGGACGTGCATACAATTTCGTGCAGCAGCTTAAAAACAATGTGAATGTATGTAATCAACGCCAAATATGCTGCTACCTCAACTTAAGTTTGTATGTCATAAGAAATATTATTCCATTGACTGTTCCACATAAGAAACAAAACACGTGACAGTATCGAAAACCTTGTCCCTGCACATCAGATGTCATGCCTGTATGTTTATACTTTGAATGAGTCGGCTCACTCTCACTTAGAAGTCACGAAGCTCCAGTGCGTCCTTGACACTGCACACTGGCTGCTGCTGTCACAGTCGACACCCTGCCCACCCCAACCTTCTTCATGACACAAGATGGCGAAGTTCTTCCGTGAATAAGTTAACATTTGTGACATTTCAGCATTGCGGTGAATTGTTCAATGTATTATTTTAATATGCTTCGTTTGTACTTTCTGACATTGTAAGGTGATTGCCAACATGCTCACATATTGAAGGAAAGGGGGATGGGAGGTATTCTGCCGATGTTAGCAGAGAGGGTGTGTGTGTTCACGTTATACCCCTCTTACTTAAGAGTTGCATTTTTTATACCCACAAATGGTGAATTGTTCATTTTTGTGTGGTGATTGTGATATATTTTAAAAATACTTTTGTTAATTAACTAACTCGCTGTACTAAAGCCAAAATATTGTGGTGTGCTGTACTATCACAGATACTTGCACCATATCCCTTGCATAGCTAACATCCTTTTTTTGCTTCTTTAATTTTTTTTTCTTTCTAATTTGAAATATGACCCTACATTCTAAAAACAGCAATGTCACCTCTTTCTCTTTCTTCCGACAGGCTTATACGTCTTACATGGAAACAAAAGAAGGGTTTGTGGAGAGAGAAACATGAGCTCTGCTTTGTGGTCCTGTTTATTTCAGCTCTTATCTTTCCAATTGGGGGTGCTGAAGATTTTTTTTTTGCCCTGAAATGATCAGTGAATCATGATAAGCATACATCAAAAATAATTGTTCTTGTTTCTTCCACCCACTACGGATGTTAATTTCAGACATTTAAAACTAGACAGTTGCTTCATGATTTCCATTTTATTCTAAATATGTTTTGAGTGATAGTTTGAATCTCTGTGTATAAGAAGCATGTTAACTTCTGCCATTAATGATTACATGTTTATTGCCCATGTATTGAGTATTCACTTACAGTATGTGCAGCAACTGTAACAGAGACGTATATATTAAAAAAGTCATTAGCAATGGTTGTTACGGGAGTGTTGATGAGTTTAATCGAAGTGGTGCTAAGAAAGAAAAGAGGTTTTTAACTGGTTTTTCCCCATTTTCTGTTTTTTTATCTTGCAACATGCTAGTTACAAGTGGTAAGCCTACAATCCGTGTACTTTATCGCTGTTGACTCTTCAAATGTTTTATTGCATTTTTTTAGTTTTTTCCATAAGTTTTTCAATTTTTTCAACAAATGTTATCATCTTCGTCCCTGAGAAGGCCTCATAAAATTCAGTACTCATAAAATGAGGGTTGTTATACTGTGTTAAATTTCCTGTTATATCTTGCTATTCCGTTTAGGTTATAAAATAAGCTAATACCTTAATTTTAATGCTGTCTAAATTGTACCCAAATTATGCACATAACAGAGTGCAAGATGAATTATAGAAACTGTACTATTGTATTATTAAATTTTTTTCTTATTAATAGCCGAAATAGGCAAGAAATTAGTGACGGAAAATATGAGAAGAAAGGTAAAACTTTGATGTTACAAAGTTTAAAATATTTTTACATGACTGACAGTGTTTGATAAATGGTGGGACATGCAAATCCTGATTCGTAATACGATTTTATAGTTAATATTTTTCTTATAGAATTCAGTTTTGGAAGATTAATGGAACTGTTTTCCGTATATCTGTGACACCAATGACCAATGCAGTTCCCTATCTTGTTCCAGATGACCAGTATCGCGTCTCTGCCTCCAGAACTGCTACTGGAGATATTTGGACACTTGTCTACAGACGACCTGCTAGACAATGTGCAGAATGTCTGCATTACGTGGAGAGAACTAACAAGACACCTTTCCCTGTGGGATGACTTTGTGTATTCCCCACAAGGCAGGAGTTTCGAAGAAATGGTGAGGTTCATTGAGAAGTGTCCAATGGTCAAGCATATTGATGCTCACGGCTATTCTGCAACAAATACAGCTGGCCCGGACGAACTGTTATGTGCCATCATAGAGAACTGTTCTGACCTTTGCACTTATCGTGTTCAGCATGATTTTGATCATTCAACTCTTCCAAGAGTCAACTGTTTGTTTGAAGCTTTCCCCAACTTGGAGTCTTTCATGGTCAGAATTGATTCTGAAAATGGAAATCAGATCATTGATAGGATCAGCAAGTGTGTTAATTTGAAGAAACTTAAGATTAAAAGTGATGAGTATTGCAAAGGTTGGCTCAAGCCAATCATCGATGGTTGTCTCGCCCTAGAATCTCTCGACTTTGGTTGGCAGATAATCCCGGAAGAAGAATTACTGTATATTTTGGAGAATACGAAGGACAGATTGTTGCATGCTAAGTTTAGTGACTTGCAACCAGCAACTCAACGGGTGGTCAATGTTTATGGCCTCTTCATGAAGCTGAAGTACTTGGAACTAAACCATCTAACTGAATATGGACCTGTGAATTTCCTTCCGATCGCTAACATAAAAACCCTTAATTGCCTGAAGTTCTGCTCTGACACTTCAAATAAAAACGAGGTGAAGACTATGTTTGATGCCTTGTTCTGTGACCCACTACCACTGTTAAGAAAGCTCACCATTAGGATCCATTGCTGTGATTGGGGTAAAGCTGTCATAAAGGACATATGTTGTTGCTACCCCAAGTTGGAATTCCTGCATTTGTGGCACAATGATTTAGACGATACGAGGGACTCTTTTGAAAATATCTGCACGCTCAAACATCTCGAGACCCTAGAGTACAATCACAGCAAGTCAATAACCGACGACGACACAATCTTCATAGGTCGGTGTCCGAAGCTGAAAGTACTGGAGCTAAATTTTTGTACTAGTTCAGGACTTACAGACAAGACCATTGCCAACCTCACAAACTGCAGTACCCTTGAATCTCTCAGCCTCACGATGTGTCCAATCACAGGAAAGAATCTACACTTGATCGCAGAGCGCTTGAAGAAGCTCAAGTATCTGGAAATGTACAACGTAACAGCTGTACGAAAGTATGTGATCACGCTTGTCGAACAAATACCTGGAGTACTTGTGCATTACTGACGTTGCAAGACGTTAACCTTAATAACCTTGTAACCTACACGTGATAATTGTTAGTTCTCTTCATAACAAAAGACATTTTCTATAAGACTGTGATATATTATAACTTTAGTCTGAATAATTCCGTCCTTTTAAAATATTACATTCTTACTGTTTTTACAGATTACCCCATTGTTTATGCAGAATTTAGTTTTTTATCTGAACGGATGATACCAGTGTTGAAATGTAATATTTCATGTTCAGGACTGCTGTTGTGAACTCAGTGCTGATTTCGTAGTATGCTGCATGTTGTAAACATACAGTATTTTGTGTGTGTGAAGTAGGCGAGAAAATATTTATAAATGGGCTATGAATTACTGCAATAGTGTGTGTTGACTGCGACTCTATGCTGCATACTTCATATGTGTGGGAAGTATGATGTCAATGGCAAATTGGTGTCATGTGTAATGTGAGACAAGATAGTAGCCCTCAAGGAAAAACTGCATTGCACTTACAGGTGATGAGGCAGGTGTTAGCAACCAAATGTGGGCCTTGTTGACCTATGTGCTTACATGCCCTGATCACACTAGTGTTCTAATTACACACAATTCAAAATGATGACACAAGCTGACATTACCACAGAAAATTGCAGTATTCACACAGAGATGTATGTGTATGTATGTGCATGTGTGCATGCACATGTGTTTATTTTCAATTTTCCTAGGACATGTATACACATTTGTCGTCGTTCCTGCCTCGTGGTCTGGGAAGTAAGGTCGACTTGACGTCAGCTACCGGCCCTCTCCTAAGCCATTTCTCTCTGTTGTGTGTCACCCTCCATCTACCTCACCTCAAGTCACCACAATGCTTTGTTTCAAGTGTTTCAATGCAATTCCCACAATGTTACTATTAAAGTGTAATGTTTAAATTCAGTGTAGTTCAAGGGCAGTGTTAGGCTGTGCAACATAAACAACCAGGGTGTCACACCGGCTTTCAAATTACCGCCTCACACGTGACGTCACACCACCCACCCGTCACCAACATAACAACGGGCATGCAAAGACTCAAACATGTATTTTTTCAACAATTCAAAATTAATTAAGAACTCTGTTATTGTAATCAACAACGGCAATGGTCACACTATATTATGAGAAAGAGCATTATGTTAATTTTAAGTCACATGGTCACGTAATTATTTTTAAGAGTATTTTATTTTAAATATGTGTTTATTGTTCCGCACCTGTGTTAAAGTATAAGTATCTTCTAATCACTATCAGTAATTATTTAACAGTCATCCACGCAAAGGGTTTTCGTGTCTTATCACCTCACCTTCATTTCACATCGAATAACGGGACAAATAACATCTTGACATGCACCCACGACCATTGTCTCGCCCCAGTTCATCATCGACAGGCCATGTGGTAGGATGTATGTCCTGGAGAGGAATTCAACTTTTGCAAGTCACTGATATTCATAGTTCTGTTCACTTATATTTTTATTCAACGCTTATTTTTATCCTCTTTCCGTTTGCCCTTGTTTTTGATTTGGGCTCTTAACAACAATATCCTTCAACTTTATCTCCACGCCTGTGTGTTCGGGCCGGGAGATCACCGTCTCTGTACCGGCCGACTCAGGAAGTTTTTTAGTCAACTAGCCCACAGCTAGCAACCACCTTTGTATTGTGCTAATGTAATTTTTAGGCCTACGTGCCGCGTAAGTTCAACAGTTTAAGCAACGTAACTATAAGAGTGCAGTGACCACGTGTGTGTATTGCAAGTCTATCACCAAGAGTTTATACTTCAGTATCAATAAATCAACATGCAACCAAGTAAGTAAGTGTATTGTGTATAGTCATTTCACTAGGGATTTAGAAGCTGACCAAGTTATGGTCCTAGGACAAGGGGCCATGTGTGGACAGCCCGAATAGTCCACGTGGTGAGAGCTAGTTTTCTCCGAGTGCTCCTATAACCTGACCAACCAGCCAACATTACCGCAGGGAGGAGAGGCACGCAAGCCGAACAATACACAACCCTGAACCACCACCACCACCACCGTTCTAGCCGGGCATTATGCTAGGTGGCGCCCAGAGACCAACATAACCACAACCACAGCACTGCAAGCATTTAATTCCACTTCACCGTACTCCAAACCAACCCTCTCCTACCTCCAGGCACATTGTTTTTGTTGACTTAATTTTTTCGGTTATATTGCCCTAAAATTGAAAAATCTTAAAAACACACAAACATTCATATCCCCTGTAAGATATTTCATCTCGCATACTGCAATGCCATTAGAGTAGTAACTTAGACCGTGACAGAAACTGGAATGGGAATCGACAATGACCTCAGTATGCAAACTACGGAGAACTGAAATCATGATGAGAGCAGAAAATTGAACCTGGGTCTTCCCAAATGCAAGTCCAATATGTTACATTTGTGCCACTTCTCGTTCAATAAAGTTAAGAAGAAGCAATAACGTTGATTTAAAATTTGATAAAAACACTGCATTAATAGGAAATTTATTTGCTAAATAAAGTTTACACGTCCCAAAGGAAAAGAAAATTTAGGCTGGTCTCAAGTACTACTCAACTACTTTTGAATTTCTCATAGACTTTTAAGACCTCATTGTTAAAGGGTTGTAAGCCCTCTCGCCTCACCTCACCTCACTTTCTTTGAATTTATTGCACAATAAATGTAGATGATCTTAAAACAAAATATAAATACTATTACGGCCGGGCTTATACAGGACTAATTCTGGAGTAAAACCAGAATTTAGAAACCTAATTTTTCCTATCTTAAAGGGACAAAACATAAATATCTGGGGCAACTTGCTTATAGGCTAGATGTGAGCAATAGCAAAGGGTTGGCAAAGGCTACGAACTTAGTGAGTCCGTGTGTTTTCCTGGAATAACACCTGAAACGTCTTGCACTAAAAAAAAACAAGTGTACTGCAGTCTGAGAATATAATTACCATTGAAAATAAATTAAAATACCTGCAGCTTCATTAAAAACTACTAAAATGTATTAAATTAAGATCATTCATAAACGTTATCACAGAGAATTCAAACCAACAAAAATTAAAAATGAGAAGAATTAATAAATGATGAAAATTTTTAATTCTAAAAAATTATAATTAACAATGATTCAAACTGAATTATGCATTTTAAATTTGCCAAAAGTACGAGTATTATATATTAACAATTTAAAGTTATTAAAACTAGCAATACTTATAAGTTTCATTTACATTTTACAAAATAATAAAATATATCATTATTACATTTCTTTTTCAATTACAAACTACGTTTTTAGTGTGTGTGGGTGTTCAGACTGAGCCTCACACTAATAGTCACCAAATAATTCATACTTTCATTCCGATTTAAGCTATTTAACTAAATAAATTTGAGTACACATTTTACTTAAGTTTACTTTTACATTAACTTTAGCTCTTACCATTAACTATAGAATTACCATCTGCCGTAAAAATAAAACTGCCAAACTTAACATAACTTATTACTAAAGCCTCTACAGGCAGAATCGGATCTTGGTGTTGGTCCACTCCAGACAACCAGGTAAGTCCCATCCCCCGCATTGTTGAAGCCCTCTAACCCCGGCTTCCTGCCAACCCGACACTAGAATTCCACTAATTTTAAATTACACCCTGCCACTCTACCAGTTTTCTAGCCCCCGGTAGGGAGGTGCCCTCCCAAGGCAAACCTCTCACGACACAAGTTTGTATCTTGATACTGCAGAGGTTCCCAAAACACGTCCTGGCCTGAAAAACATGTCTGATCCCTGCAGTAGACCATGATCAACTCTCTTGAAAATGGCATCCAACGACGACCTGCAGTGAACCCACCTGCCGGGTCAGCGAGTTCTGGCCAGTAACCCCATGGTGGACAACACCCGGGCACTGAATGGGGAATATGCATGTGTCGGGTATTTAACTAAAAACATTACCAGCATTTAGATTTATTGTTAAATAACAAGTGCACTTAATGCCGAGACTTAAAACAACATCCATCATGTAAAAAAACGTCGCCGTAAATGTAGGAAATTCAGAAATTTTCAAACGGGATGAGAACGCTCTGTGATTGGCTTGACATTTCTACGCGCAAATCGCATAGAGGGAAGTCACGTTTTCCTAGTCGAGGCAAGGCCAGTTGCGTTGTTTACGGTGTCTGTATTTTAATTTAGGAATTACAAAACGACTTGCAGCCACAACACGTTCGTATTGAAGTCTTTAAGTGTGTAATACAGTGGATATTATTGTGGTGGTGAATTGTGCAACAGAATGTGTTTAATACAAACAAATACATGTAGCTAACGGTTTGCACCATTTCAGAGCCGTATTTATAGCCTACTTGTTCTCAGATCTCATCTGAAAGAATATCAAGTGAAATGTGATTGTGTCGTGAGATTCACACTAAAGTATTAGTCATTCTTCGATACCGTACTTAACATGTTACTAATAGTTGAAAGAATCACTATCCTATTCACGTAAGATTTTACTCTGAAAGCCATTTTCATGTAGCTTATTACATGACGCTTCCAAAAGCTTAACAGATTCTTTTTTCCAACGATTCTGCTCGATTGTTTGCCTCTCACGTAATAAATAATTCTTATTTTTATAAAATAATAAACGTAAAAAATGTCTGGATAGGAGTGCAATGGTTCGTTGCTGTGTGATTGGTCGAAACGCGTAACATTTACATTTGAAAAAAAAATTCTTTTTACTAACTACGAACGTAAACTCAAACTTGGAATATCTTCTAATTGTACGCATTTGTAATGTATATTGATGGGAACTGAATTGCAAACAATAACTGCTAGGCTTTATAAATATTCAGGTGCAAAATTAATACATTTTGTGTTCTGCTACCTACCGTGACTTCTGGAACTCCATGGCTTCTTCCATGCTGCTGCTGTCTACCGGTGGACCTAGAACTATGGAAGGCTTCGCATGAGTTAGGTAGGTATTCTAGAAGACATGTATAGAATGCTCGATCACCAGAGGTTAGTCAGGTTGCAGTCAATCTCGTGCTTGCTATTAGTTTCGTTAACTTTCTGGACGCAAACAGACTTCACGTAGGACGTTTTCATAACGACTAAGAGTTGAAATTTTTCTATTTGGTTATACTTGTATCTCGAAAATGCCTAGAGTTTAAATAGTGCTTAGTGTGTGTTTAGGTCACTCAGATTACATCTAACTTATAATAATATTTTTAAGTTTGTGGAAATATCATGTATAGAGCCTACTTCCAAAATATCATGTGCAAGTATTTAAGACATCATCATTAATGATTGTAGTGACGATTCACAGTTTTGCCGAATAATTTATATCCACTGCTTTGGGAAATTTTTCACGTTTTCGTTCAGGAACAAATAACTTCCAGATTATTTTTAAGTATGCATTAGAACACTTATGTACTACATAAGACGTGAACAGCTTTCGTTGTGTGCCAAGTGGAGATTACTTTAACTTTCTGTCATACTTCTCGCAATGTGCGCACGACTGCTATGGGCCGTAGGTAGCAAGCAGGCTAGGGTCTCGCCGGATGATGTCACAGCGGGCGCCATGCTGAAGTCGAGCGTTTTGGCAGGCTTTTTAAATTAAGTTACGTTTTTCACTGATTGCACTTGAGTCAACGCATAGAAATTAATAGTAAAATGTGATTATTGCTTAAAAATGCCTGCGGAATTGAATTAAAACATTTTAAAAAATTGTGCATGTTCCTCATTACACAAATAACGGTCCTTGTCGCCACG
Organism: Medauroidea extradentata; assembly: GCA_003012365.1. Lineage (NCBI taxonomy): Eukaryota > Metazoa > Arthropoda > Insecta > Phasmatodea > Phasmatidae > Medauroidea > Medauroidea extradentata. Next base: position 23,796 of record PNEQ01047457.1, read on the forward strand.
TGAAATATAGTGTTAACCTTGCTAGCAGAGGTGACTGACCCGCCGACATCAGGCCACTTCCATTAAAGTAAACAGCGAGCCCCAGTGATGGCTCAAAATGGACGCATTTGATGCACTGCTTCACCTAAAATTTATCAAAATTACACAATTGTTTACATTGACAATTTTCTGTGCGATCTATTTTTTTCTTCTCTGTCATTCATAACTTTTGAAACAGAAAGATTGTTTCTTATGTCTGTGTTGCATTGAGGAACACGCACCTCCAGAATTCGCAGCTAACGTTACTGTTGACATGTTTTTGGCTTCGAGCCTGCAACGCAGGACTAGGAAGCGAAAACAGGGTGATGTAGGGAGTTTTTGACGGAAAATGTGGCTCTAAACTGTAGGTAGTTCCCTTGGTGTTGAAACGCTGAGACGGCTGTGACAGTTCCGCGTCAAGGTGGCTCTTGTCGTAAGGGGCCTAAGTTTTACGATTCCAGCTGAGCAACAGGAAACATTTCACTCTCGCCAGCCAGTAAACCTGCTGTGTTGACCAGACTTGTACATGTTTGGACCACATGTTGTGATTTATATTTCTGTCAGTGGTATTTTTAATTACTGAAATATGAATCCTGTAAACGATATTGTTTACATTATTAGAGAAACTACTTTCAATCAGTGGAAGGACGATGTGTAATTTGCTGCATTGAAGGCAAGACGTATCCCTCTGACTTATAAATGTTAGAGTGAGTTGTTAATTTTGTTGTTGTAGGTAGTTTTAATCAATGTTGCGAATGTTTTCATCGGTATGTGAAATATCTCTAAAGTGGGACATAAACATTTATGTGTAAAACAGGTGTTTAGATTTTGTTTCTGCAACTTTATTACGATTAGGCCTACATTGTGTTTAGGCTATGCTAACAAATAAATATTCACTTTCTGTCCAACATTGAGGTAGACATACCTATGGCAGCTATGTAGGGTAAGAAATTATGGACAAGTCTTCACAACACTCATTAAATGTAATTTTGGCTTTGTCAAAAATAATTTCTCATGTTTTATATAAAATTTAAGTAGTGAATGTTTGGGGTGTGACAAATACTAATTTGATAATGAACTATTATAGTTTTAAAAACTGTAGTAAGTTAATGAACAGGGGCCACAGCTTCTGAATGGTCGGACCAGTCGACTCTTACAAAGACGACCCGGGTTTGAGCCCCGGCAGGCCGGTCCCCGACTTTTCACATGTGGAATGTGGCGGATATTGTCGTTGGCTGGCGTGTTTTCTTGGAATTTCCCGTTTTCCCCACATTTCTCATTCTGTCGCTTCTCCATCTTAGGACCATTTTCCGTGTCATCTTTGAAGCCACATAGATATCAAAGGGCGCCCAGCCAGAAGTTTGCACTCGAGGTAAGATATCCTGCCTTAGAGTACCCTGCTATATGATATTTGAGGAGTGTCTGTTCAAAAGGTGATATTTCAATCTTTACAAAGTTGTGGGAAAATATGTTCATTTACTCCCTTTTCATCAGGATAGTCAAGTTTGGGGTGTGTTTCACCAAGGAAACACATTTTTTTACTGGGAATGCACAGGGAATTCAATAGTATTCAGTACAGGACTATATCATGGACAGATTTTATGTTTTGTTGGGCAGTGCAAATAGCAGCTTTCGAACAGACACTCCTCATTTATTTACTTAATGGAAATAATATTTCATAGAATTGTGGATTGCAATGCAAATATTAATTCTCTGGTATTAAAATAATACTGATTTTAAGTGGATAAGTCCCCTGGTTTTATTAAGATATTTTTGTTAAATTCATCGCTCAAACAAATTTTATTATAAAAATATTCCAGTTTATACCAATGGTATCTTTTATGATCAGATACAGAAACTGCTTAAATAGCACCATTTTGCAACCAAAAATCCAACAGTTCTTGGGGGGAGGACCTCTGGGCCCTTCGCTTTAGGGATAGGGGATCAGTGTACCTTTATCACTGCAGCTTCACCGACTTTCATACCCATGAATCACTACTGGCGAGCCCAGCACAAAGGTGAGTGCTCCTTGTGAAATAACTAGACTAAAAAAAAAAAAAAAACTACAAAATTTTATGATGTGATACTATACAAAAATGTAATACTTCTTGTACTATAAATAAATAAATTGACTCTTATCATCATGTAAACAGCAAGCATCATTAATAAATCAATTAAAAGTTAGAATCATATCTTATGTTGCAGATCAGGTCTCCCTTGTTGTTGCGAATAAATCGCAAGCGAGTCTGTAAACAAGTTCCGCAGTTTGGGGTTGGTTTGTTGACATGAAAATAGTCCGCAGCAGCTGGAATCCCTCCGCTACTACGCAACCGGACTATTTCCTGTTGCTAAGTCTCAAAACTATGAATTTTTCTCCAAAACAGGTGACTTCAAAGGGCTTGAAATGGAAAAACTTGTAAAAACTGTTTGAATTTAATTTTGTTCAGCTTCGCATATCGTGAAGGTACATATCTCTTACACCACCGTCCACATTTACTGCTTGCTTCCACTAACCGCTCTTATGAAGGAAAGTCTCATAAAAAAACTGAAGCAGGTTACTAATTATAGTTTAAGGATATCAGGCCATATCTGTAAAATCATTACATTAGACCTTTTGGGGGGTTAAAACCGCCCGCACCCTACGGCCACGTACACGAGAAAGAAAACAAAAAAAATATTTAGTAGAAGAGAGTTTATAGTCCAAAATGAAATTTAACACATAAGGAAAAGTTCCGGCCACGGGCGCCTCTCGCGCACGTTATATTGCTCTGCTCTTACATTTAATTAAAACTCCTGGGGCCGCAGCCCCCGCAAACACGTCCTGACTGCTTGGAGACTTGCAGGAAAAAGTACCAAAGTCACTGCGCCCTTCGCCGCAATTGGTTGACTCCGTGCGTGTGATCCCGGTATTTTCCTTGTCTGTGTGCTACACCCGAAAACAACAAAAAGGAAAACAGGTTGCAAAACAAAACATCGCCAAATATGGGCATAGAAACTGAAACTTCAAGGGCGAGCACACGTCACCTAACCGTCGCCAAATATGGGCATAGAACTAGCACAGACACAACAAAGACAAAGCTATGCCCCCTCCACCTGACCCTCTGGCCATAACAATTAATATTATACCCTAACCTGAATTTAAATAATTATCCAAATAAAATAACCAAAACTTTTCTCCATAAGAACAGTTACCTTCAGCTACATAAAATTCATTAAATATATTTAAATGAAATTTAAAGATAAGAAAACAACACATATCTATACCCATACAATGCTACACTTATAACGACCAGAATATTCAAAGCATGGTGTTCCCTAAGACTCTATTCTAGGAAAGAACTGGACATATTCAATTATGTTATAGATGACTGTCAAAGAAAACTAAAGGTAAAGGAAACATGCACTAAAGTATACTCAGCTTTTTATTTTTGTTTTTTCTTTACATTTAGTTTTGTTTAACAGTTATCTATACCACAATGCAGTATATCCAAGAAACTAAATCCACTCTATTTTAGGGCCATTGCTGTTTCTCATATTAATCAATGATCTGCACATAATCTTGGACCTGAATCTACTCCCGTTCTCTTTGCTGATAATACAAGTATTCTCGTCAAAATGAAAACACATAGTCAACTTCTGGGGAAAAAAATTCTATAATTTTAAAATTGAAGGATTGGTTTGCTGCATATTGTCAGGAGGTGGGCATACTAAGATTAAATAAATTATAATTTAAAAGAAGAAATGTGATATAACTTACACCTTGAAAGTTGTAATGTGGGGGGACATGTGTGACTGAATACAGCTAAGACTACGAGGCGGAGAAGGGAATACTAACTAATAATAAATAAATAAGCAGTTAATTGAACCATAATGATAAACCGTAAAGAACAAGAAATGAACTCTCTGTGGGAGGAATAAATACATAGCTCCTTGTGCCTTAAGCCAAATAAAAACAAAAAAATAATATTTTAAAGGCAAAGTCATCCACCTTGTAGCCTATAATGACATAAATGACTAATGTTTGGTAGAGCGCATTGATGAACAACCTTACTAAAAGAATGAAACATTATCGCTTTGGCAATACCTGCAAAAGGGGAAACTATGGATCCAACAATGACTATGATGACCACTACGGGTCACATCTCCTATCTTGTAGCGTGCTTATGTATACCTGTCATACACGACCAACTATCATGAAATACAGTGAACCCTCGATAACTCGAACTAAAAGGGGGGAGAAGCTGTCCGAGTTACGATTTGTTCGTGTTATCGAGGGGCGTCCGGGGAGGAGGGGTAGTAAGCCATTAATCACAAGAAACATGAGGAAACCATTACGCTATCATTTCTACAAGCAAAAGAAGCGGCAATATGTACTTCTTTGTATGTATCAATTAACAGGATGGGGTAGTGGAGAAATTATCGTGGTAACGGAAGAACTATAAGAGAAAGAATGTCAAACAACCTGGGCCAGCAGATTCTTTTTTATTTATTGTTTATGCTTCTTCTGGCTGATCTTTTTTATCTGTACTAGAAGCTGGCACCAAGGCACCCTTCGACCACATAAAAGTTCTCACGCCCTTCTCCCGTCTGGCTGACGACAGTCTGTGCATGCGTGTGTGTGTGTGAGATAAGCTAGGGTGGTAGAGCACGAGCAGAAGTAGTCAAGGTCAACCAGTACAGTCGCAACAGTAATACAAACACTGCACATTACCACACGCAACTCACGAGATGTTTACGTGAAAAATTGCTCTACATCAGCATGTCGCAGTGTCTGCAGCCAGCTGCTAGTTTCCTACGAGAAATTGTTTTTTTTTTTTTTTTTTTTTCCAGGGCTTCTTTGTTAGAATACGAGGCCAGGAGCAATGTAAATCTCTGTCTACCTTTCATCCTTTTTTTTGTTTACTTGAAGTCACGGCTGTGGTTGAAGTGATAATGTGCGCTTGTAGGCCTCCCTTCATCATACTATCTTACCTTGGCTGCGTCATCATAGATCAGTGACGTCTTTACACACACTTTACACTTTAAAATAAATTTCGCAGATACCATCAACATTAAAGGGTACTCAATAAAAGCCCATTCATTTAACTTTTTCAAAAGCAAGGCCCTCTAGAATGTGCGACCCGGGGCAAAAGCCTCTTTCTGCCCCCTCCCCTTTTTTATAATTCATTAAGTCATGTTTTATTTTTTCGATATATCGCGCCGGCCTCTAGCATAGTGGGTTAGGCGCCAGTTTACGGTGCGAGAGGCCCTGGGTTCGAATCCTTGCTCGGGCATGGATGTTGTGTTGTTCTTTCACCTCACTTCACCCTCATCGGCTTGTAAGACGTCATTAAAGGGCCATAAAACCCTCTCACCACCTTGCCTAAATTGCAATGCAAACCAATGGCTTTTAATTTTTTTTATTGTGTCCGGAACAAATCGTTTTGCAATCTTGAATTTATCGCACATACCAGAACAAAATAAATTTCCATTCAGGTGCTATTGTGACCTGTAGTTACCGTCCAATTCATCAGCATCATACTGTAGTGTTTATTTACGACACAAGTACGTGTGTGGCTCGCGTGGAGAAGATGGAGGAAAGATAAAGAAGGGAGGTCTGCCTGCTGAGTTGCATCTCCACTCGCGCGCTTGCTGAGTTGCATCTCTACTCGCGCGCCTCGCTAGCAACATTTAACCACACGAAACTTGCCACATATTTTACGGTGGGATTATTAAAGGCTACGTAGCGATGAGCCACTGCTTTTAAAGCTTAATACTGTTTTTAAATAAAACGTGATGGATTTAAGTGAGGCAGACACAATTTTCTTATGATTTTTGACCAAAAATAATTTAATTAAAATTAATTTTGTTTTTTGAAATTCTGTCCGAGTTATCCGAAGTCCGGGACATCGAGGTCCGAGTTATCGAGGGTTCACTGTATCTCCAGATAAGTCTAAGTTAAGTAGCTTAATTAAGTTATAACTTTTATGATTAGGGGCTGTCAATTAATTTTAAAGGGACTACTGGTTGAATACTGAAATAAAAGAATGAGTTCAAATAATTGGTGTTTATTACAAAAGAATAAAATTAAATTGTACAAAAATAAATGTTATTGGTATTCTAAATAGTATTAAGTTGACAAAGGATTTTGAAGTGTGAATTTATAAAAAGAAATTAACAAGTGATGAACAACAAGTTTTAAATGATAAATTCTACTTGAAATTATACACTTTTGACCATTACAACAAATCAAGGTGATTACATTATTAAAAGATTTTACATTAAATAAACAACGATTGTACTGGCCAATAGCTGATACTAGCGTAAAGAACTCCATGACTGTTTTTGATGTTCCTGTTCAGTGAAGACTCATCCATCCTCAGGGCTACTTGCAATCTTCTCTAGTAATAGGCAAAACATTTCACATACTACTTATTTTAAATATTAATTAATAATCAAATTATAATAACTAACCAACACCTGAGACCGTATCACCACGGTCTCGTGAACAATCACGGCCGAGATACCTGGACAAGCTGTCCGGCCTCAATTCCCACTAACACCCTTCCCCACAAGCGTACTCATTTAATGTTCACACACAGACACAGGGACTATCACTACGAATAAATAGGAGTCAGGGAGGAATTATGTTCGAAGGGCTGTATATTGAACAAATCGTT
>PNEQ01047458.1:0-33771 GCA_003012365.1 Medauroidea extradentata
CCATTCTGTAGCGTACCGAATGTATTATAATACAATTGTGTTGGTTTTATACTTTTGTCGAGCACTGATGAGGTTACGTAGCCGCTCACAGTGTTTTGCACCGTGCTGTAACACGTGCCTGTGCTGTGTTGAGTTATTAAAACATTTCATCTCCATTCTGTAGCGTACTGAATGTATTATAATACATCTGTGTTGGTTTAACACTTTTGTCGAGCACTGGTGAGGTTACGTAGCCGCTCACAGTGTTTTGCACCGTGCTGTGACACGTGCCTGTGCTGTGTTGAGTTATTAAAACATTTCATCTCCATTCTGTAGTGTACTGAATGTATTACAATAGAAATGTGTTGGTTTTATACTTTTGTCGAGCACTGGTGAGGTTACGTAGCCGCTCACAGTGTTTTGCACTGTGCTGTAACACGTACCTGTGCTGTGTTGAATTATTAAAACATTTCATCTCCATTCTGTAGTGTACTGAATGTATTATAATACATCTGTGTTGGTTTTATACTTTTGTCGAGCACTGATGAGGTTACGTAGCCGCTCACAGTGTTTTGCACTGTGCTGTAACACGTGCCTGTGCTGTGTTGAGTTATTAAAACATTTCATCTCCATTCTGTAGCGTACCGAATGTATTATAATACATCTGTGTTGGTTTTATACTTTTGTCGAGCACTGATGAGGTTACGTAGCCGCTCACAGTGTTTTGCACCGTGCTGTAACACGTGCCTGTGCTGTGTTGAGTTATTAAAACATATCATCTCCATTCTGTAGCGTACTGAACGTATTATAATACATCTGTGTTGGTTTTATACTTTTGTCGAGCACTGGTGAGGTTACGTAGCCGCACCGTGCTGTAACACGTGCCTGTGCTGTGTTGAGTTATTAAAACATTTCATCTCCATTCTGTAGCGTACTGAATGTATTATAATACAAATGTGTTGGTTTTATACTTTCGTCGAGCACTGGTGAGGTTACGTAGCCACTCACAGTGTTTTGCACTGTGCTGTAACACGTGCCTGTGCTGTTCTGAGTTATTAAAACATTTCATCTCCATTCTGTAGCGTACTGAATGTATCATAATACATCTGTGTTGGTTTTGTACTTTTGTCGAGCACTGATGAAGTTACGTATCCGCTCACAGTGTTTTGCACTGTGCTGTAACATGTGCCTGCGCTGTGTTGAGTTATTAAAACATTTCATCTCCATTCTGTAGCGCACTGATTGTATTATAATACATCGGTGTTGGTTTTATACTTTTCACTTTATTTTTTTCAATTGAAGACGTATAGTTATATATTTTTCACGAAAATGTATCAATCTGTCATGCAAATAAACTATACATAAAGCAATCTCGTCCACATAGTTAACTATTACATGTGTGTAAATTAGCATGCGAGAACGTTCAACTATTTTGAAGCCTGGAGGAACGGAGCTCGTAAACTCGTGTGTAGTGTTACACGGTTAGCCGTTTAAACAGGAATTACCTGCGATATTTAGAATCACTCTACAAACATTAACTGGAAAAAATATTAGTAGGACCTTGCGATTCGTGGAAATAGTTCGCATGGTACATTGTCGGTTTGAAACCTAAAATTTTGCCAAATGTATAGTTTGCTCCAAAGTCTTCTAATACGTCAGACAACATCTGAGACACTTGAGCGTGCTTTAGATTCCTTTTAGAGAAAACACAGTATCTGTAGGTAGTGTAAGTCATATAGTCATCAGTATATAAGGCTTCATAGAAATCTATAAGAAATATGATTTCCTGTAGTTTACCACCACTGCTTTCTTAATAAAGAAATCTGTTGTTCCCTACCTCATTATTTGGTATTGAATTATATCTATCAACACTGTCCAGATATGCTTGCCATTCACTGGACAAGTCTAGAGGCGGGAAATATGTAGCCTTCAATTCCGAGGTTTTGCCTGTCAACAGTAAAGTTAGTGACATTTTTAATAGCCTCTAGTTCCCAACTACATGTTGCTTTTATAAGTGCACGATAAGATTAATGACGCAAGTGTCTGCAGTTCCATGTGTGTTTCGTAACTGATCGGTCAAGTAATTATACATTAATTTGGTTCCGCGTAAGTTAGCGTGCACCTCTTTTGGTTAGCATAAATCGCCGAAACTGTCGTAGTACTGTGCAATGTTACCTATTTTAGTAAAACACGTCCAGTGCATGCCGTTACCTTTGCGATCATATTAATTAAGTGCTAAAATTTCACGTAAGTCTGGTTTGCGAGGAAGACTGTTCCGCACATACACTCCTCGAAAATACGCAATGCACAACTTTTTAGCAGAGTAACGCAAATCTATATCGGTTAGATCATGTTACGGTAAACTGCTAAATATTTGTGCTTGCATTTTTTAGACCTCTGCCTTGTCGATATGGTCGTAGTCAGCGCATGGCCGAAACAATTTTTTTTTTACAGCCGTGTAAGTAGACTGCTTAAGGGCGTGGTTCAACTCAGTTTTCAATGTGTTTTTAATTTTTATAATTGTACCTGATTTTTTTCTTATTTAAGACATCAATTGTGATTAAATATTCATCTTAGGAAATTTGTGTATCTCTCTTAGTTTTTACGTAATGAGTAGTAAACGTCAAAATTTGCACTTTACGGTTTTATGTACGCCACTAAAACCAACTGACATACCATATCGAAAAATTTCACAGTGTGTAACAATGTTGCAGGCTATGATTTGACATATGTAAAAATATTATATATTTTTGTATTTAAAAAACGAATTGAAATTTTTAATTTTTCTTTTTAAAATTGGTTATTTTTTAAATACAAAAATATTTTACGTTTTATTTATAAATTTGTCAAATCGTAGCCTACAACAGTGTTATACAATGTGAATTTTTTCAGTATGGTACGTCAGTTGGTTTTAGTAGCGTACATAAAACCGTTAAGTGCAAATTTTGACATTTACGACTCATTAACGCAAAAACTATGAAATATACACAAATTTCCTAAGAGGAATATTTAATCACAATTGATGTCTAAAATAAGAAAAAAATATATCTCATACAAATATAAAAATAAAAAATGACGTATACCTAGATGAACTTAGCCCTTAAGAAATATGTAAGATGAAGAGATGTTTGAACAAACACGTCCACGTAGATGCCGGACAGATAGCCCACAAATATAATGGAGAGGAAGGGAATTCAAGTGTTACCACCGTCACCTTTAAATGACGCGCAGATGTGCATGCAGCAAGTATCGTGGTTCTTTCATCGCGCGGACTTGGAGGGAGGCTCCATTAATGGTTCCTCGTGTTGCTAGGCAACGCTCTAATGTGTGCTGCGATGTGGTGCAAGTCCGATACACGTGTAGCGTTTATTGATGTGTACAGCTGTAAGTGTTTGCAATGCTCATATCTTAAATTTGCTATATAAATGTGTAAGAATAATATCGTCAAACACAGAGGAACTACGTGATGTTATAGAATCTGTAAAACCTAAATATTTACTTGCGAAGGAAGCCCATTTTTAAACCTGTACTCTAGCGTCTCGATAACTTGAAACAAACGACTCGGTAAATTGATCCCAGACCCGAGAAGCAAGAATATGTGCAAATCCAGCTAGAATATCTCAAATTAAAAAACTGTACTGCTGACCACGACACTGAATATGGCATATAATTGCGTAGAATGAACTCATATGAGCAAAGATGCAGTTATGTTCTTAGCGGGGTCACTGAGAACAAAAATTTGTTGGTGCAAACAATATTTGTTTGAATCAACCAAATCATTTGTTTGTATAGGGGCAACGAAATATTTGTTTGCTCGTACCAAATCATTTTGTTCCCTCGATTTGTTTGAGGCAAATAGCTGAAATTTGTTAGCAGTGCCAAATATTAAGTTGGCCGTAAAATATTTCGTTCGACATATGAAACGCGCATTCAATATTTTAAGAACTAAAAAAAATTATATTTTATTCAATTAAAAAATTTCTGAAATTTTAAGACCTAAAAAAAAAAAAAAAAGTATGGCCGAGCCGGGATTTGATCCATTATCCCTTCACTTTCCTCTTTCTGCTCATGACCTAATCAACTTTTTTTTATAAAATGTTTGGTGCAGTGGCGATGTGGAAGCTTCCGCATCAACACTGCACCAAACATTCTCCCCTTTAATGTGACTTAATTCGACTGACCCCAGTACTTTTCGTGAGACAATTTGTATTGTGACAATTTTTGAGACCCAATGGACAAACACAAATCAACACCCAGCCAGGTAGACATGGGAATCGAACCCAGAACCCCCCCCCCCCATGCACCAAAACCGGCCGCTCAAATAACTGAGCCACGGGGTATGCCTGAGCTAATAATGCTTCTGTGGTATTGAGATTATTATTTAACTAGGAATAGTTGGTCCTAATACTAAATTACGATCGTACTGCTTTATTTTCAAACATGTTTGTTTTCCGTCTGCGAAAAGGTAAACGACGTCAAATAATATAACCAAATTATTGCCGTGCACCGCAGCACAAAGAACGAGACGTGCAGCTGCGGTGTTTTTCAAGTTTACAGCATTTTCTTTTGTGATCTAACGAATTAACCACTTTGAAATTGTTATAGCTAAATTTAAGATACTTGCATTATGCTGATTAACAGTTTAGACGTCCTACTTGTCACACAAGCTTATATTTTGAAAGTTGAGGTGTACAGTGTTCGCCATTTTGTCGCTCACGCAAGCCAGCATGCCATCTTCCGCAAGTCAACCAAATGGATTGAGTTTCGCCAACAAAATCATTTAGTCCATCGAAAAAAATTGTTGGTTCAAAGTTCATCACTCATATCTAACAATATTATTTTGTTGACAAGTTGTAACAAGTTGTTTGTTTACAAAAAATAATTATTTGAAGTCCTATAGTAACCAAATATACGTTTGGCACAAAAAAGTGCGTTTAATTGAATAATTTGGTCGATCTCGAGGGAAATAATTAGATTTGTTTGGAGGACTCCAAGCTTGGTCTTACCAACAAACTATTGTTTAGCTGAAGCAAACATCACCCAAACAAATATATTTAGTATAATGAAACAATTCTTTCTCTCAGTGTGATAAGTTGAAAGAAGCCAATACAACTGTAAATGTTATTCTTGGGTTACATACATTACTATTCAAAAAATATCTGAATGCCTACTCTGACAGCGAATTAGACTTGTATACATGTCTGGAAGATTTAACCAATGCACAGTACTTAGAAAACTATCCGTTTACAGGTGAATATACAGACATTTACCTTGAAGACAAGGTTTTGCGCACTATAGGTAATCATGTACTTGTAACTCGGAATAGTCGTGGATCCCGAGAAGAAATCTCATATTTTTGTGGCATTAGAAGTGTGTCAAGCATTGTAGTTAATCTACTCTGTGAACTGCTGTGTATTGGAAGTCGCGATAGATGATGCGCACCTTGTAAGAGAAAAGAGATGCATGTAACAGAGTGCTACAAAGGCCGCGACTAGAGATGTGACCTGTGGAGGGGGTCATACGAACACCCACTCCTCCCTCCCCGAGTGCACCATACGAACTTCCCCCCCTCCCTCCCCGAGTGCTGGGCGCCATCACCGGCATCGATGTAGTCGGTTCGAACGACGACGATGGTACAAGATGCACGTAGCGTTGCGGTGTTGGAAGGAGGCCTGCAGCGCGGCCAATTGTGCCCTCTTCGTATCTCTAGCGAAACATGCTGAAGAATGAAACAGATCTGACGAGGGTAGTGGGAGTGTTTTTTTTGTGTATTATACGTTGTGTGTGTACGTTTATATTTAAGTGAAAAATATAGTGTTAGTGGAAATGGTACTGTGAGTTATCTTTTGGTAGTTAATGTCCATCCTATGTTTTTTAACTTGTTTCATAGTTGTTACCGGTTGAATATTATTTAGTCTATTTTAAGTTAAAATGTGCGATTTCACGCATAATATTTTTGTTAAACGTATATAATGAATAAATTAAAATAAATATATTTTACGGTTAAATATATGTTTTAAATCGTTGCATGGTAACACATTTTCCTGATGTGGAAAGACACGCAACCCGCCACACACTGATGTTTGGCAATTAGACCCACTGTGCTACTGGCAGGCGTACGTCTGCACTCAGACTTTTTTTAGTCGTTGCTTTTATTTTTCTTAAATTACATATTGTACCGACACTATCTCAAATTAGTGGTAAGCACCTCACCAATGGTGACGGCAACAAATTACCATGAAGAAAAATTGCGCTTACCCCCAAATTTCCCTGAGATTCATGGGTCTCTCACTACGCCTAACTTACCAACCAGTAGGAATATAGAAAATCTATTTCTACCATTGTATTCAGGGTCTCTGAATGTCTGCACGAAGAAAGTGTAAAAGCTCAGATTTCAAAAGGTTCCTAAGACTGATATAAAAAGATCCACTCTACATAACAACAGTCCAATAAGAAGCTTAGAATGCTAAAGAAAAGATACCTGTGAGATGTGAAAAATGAATATACTGTTAACCGTAATTTAATACTTGTCTTTTGTACTACTTTTATTTGCTTATCATTTTTAAAATACACGTAATTTTATAAAACACTTGTAATGATTGAAAATATGAATAGTTTTTTATTACAGGATTTTACGTCCTCATAATTAAAAATAAACATTATAAAAATAAAACAAACGAATGAAAACTACGCTATTTCACCTACATACAAATTCACTGATACTTAGGCTGTACTCTGGATGATTGGGTTGTGTCCTAAGTGCTTACCTTAATGAACTCCAGATTGATTTGAAATATTGGATATTTTTAATTGCGAAAGTAACAATTTTATACAAGGACGGCAGTGTATTTTCGGTTTCTGGAATTGGGATCTGCCTGAATAAGGGGCTCTTATGGTATATATTATTGTAATGATTTTATTCTAAATTGCTTTCTTACTGGTGTATTGGAGAATAAATACCGGGCAGTTTTGATTTTTATTGTATAACTTGTACGCAATTTTCAATAAAAGTGTCTTCAAAACATAGATCGTAATAAACATAACCTTGTAAAGAACCAATTGAGAAAAGGCAAGAAGCTTGTTAGTCTATCAGCCTTCTATAATGCGTAAAAACGAGTGAGGTGTCATTTTATCCAGTATTTTGTGTAGGTTACGAATATGCTATCCCGGAAATATAAATCGGTAGCTTCCATATCGTTTTTAAAGAAAAAGTTAAAATATTAAGTAAACGGTTACTGCAGATTTTCCAAAAATTTGTGTTGGCAATGCGAAAATCGAGTTGACATCCTCAGTGAAAAACATAGGACTATTTTTGAACAGCACTGTAAATTGGGTTCTCCACGTAGGCGCTGGCCACCATTCACTCGCTAAAACGCCTAAAAATTAAACTCCCTTTGCGCATTAAAAAACACCTTGTCCAGGCACTAATTTTTACGTTATTTGACTACTGTGACTTGCTTTACAACAACCTCACTGACGAACATGCTACTAGATTGCAGAAGATTCAAAATACATGTGTACGTTATGTTTTTAACCTTAAAATACGTAATCATATCTCACAATTTCATAAAAACTTGTCCTGGCAACGACTGGAAAACAGGCGTAAATTACATTGCCTCCTTCTCCTAAGAAAGGTTTTATATTCTAAATCTTCTTCCTATTTAACTACTAAATTTGAATTACTTTCCCGTCATAAAGTTTGTACCTATCCGCTTGAAAGCCATTCTGTCTCTGCTCATACCTAAGCATCGTACTAGTGTTTATTCTAAATCTTTTACAGTTTCTGCAGCACGCGCCTGGATTGCACTGGACGAACATCCAAAAAAATGTTGTCTCAACCTACAATTAAATTAGCTCTTATTAAAAGTTTGAACGCTGATTTAGATAGTGCAGAGTGTACAGTGGATGATCTCACTTTTATTTTAATTTGGTGTAAATGTGTGCGTGATTGAATAGTGAACGCCTACTGTAATGTTTTCTTTTTTTTTCTCATTTGTGTTTCGCAATTTGTTTTGTAGTATTTAGAGACTGTGGTTAAGTGGTAACTTCGCTGCAAGTAAAAATAAGTCGAATTAAATAAATGAAACTGAATAAAATGACATCTCACTCGTCTTTACCGCCCGACTGAAGGCATTTTCGTGAGAATCGGTCTCTAGCTGATAGATCGAGCCCTGCAGATAATCCCTGTCAGTTTTGGTAACATGAGTTGCCGCTTCCTTATCCTCTCATAATTGCTCCGCGTTCACTCGAGGTACTGGAGATAAAAGCAACATATATCCACAAGTAGATGTCCTGTTTTCGTCGGGTAAATATTGAGATTATTTAATTTTAATTACTGGTTTTACAGGATTATACTTATTCCAGAAATGTTCCGATTGCAACATACTATAGAGCATGGTAAGGTACATGTCTAAATATGGCTTTACGTGTTATTCGTACCGCATTACTCCACTATAATTAACTAAATCATTAAAAAAAGTCTTATTTTCCAGATTTTTTTCTTTAAAACGTTAAAGGTTTTTTATGTTTATTAAATGTCTTAGACAATTATACGTCTTTACGACACCTACTTCCGAAAACGATAAACTTTAACTTAATTTTTTGTCTGAATAATGATCAATACATTACACATGTCTCTCACTGTTTAGCATACCGTACCGAGCACCCTTAAGTGAGTGAGATATTTGGTCAGCGCTTAACATCGAGGTCTTCAGCGCTGGTGAGGGGTGATATGAGGGGAGTATGGAGCGGCGCCGGAAGGAAAGGGCGAGGGAAGTGGGAGATCTCCGAGAAACCCGCCGACCAACGGCATCGTCCGGCACGATTCCCACTTGCGAAAATCCGGGGACCGACCCGCCGGAAATCGAACCCGGATCGTCTTAGTGGGAGGCGAGAAGTCTGACCACTCGACCACCGCGGCCCCAGGGCACAATAAGGTGAATGGAAAATGTTGAAACACAATGCTTTTATTAATTTGCACCGAGCTTAATAAACAGTTATCTGCAATAGTTTAATTTATCTGCCAAATTCCAATCTTCAAAATTACAAGCCAATAGTAATGAATTAATGTGCCAATAAACTAAATTAAAATATAGAATATTATGTATGCCTCTCTCTCTCTCTCTCTCTCAAATTAGTGAAAATATTTCAGTTACAAAAGGTGAAACTGTAAATAACCGAATGCGATAAAGGGAAAAATAACAAACTGCGAAAAACACTAACGAGACACTAGGATGCGGCCCATCATGCTACAGGATTTCAACTCAGAAAATTATCCATACAATAAATTAAATGAGGTATCTAAAATAATTTAAGTACTACATTATTACGACCCATTCCACATTTACAATGACCGAAGACAAGAGTAACACTTACATGACGCTGGAAGCCGACTGAAAGCAAATTCGAAAAAATCACGGGTATAAATACAAAAGGTGAGCAAGAATATAAACAAAAATATAGACCTTTTCAACATGGCGGAAAAACAACTGCAATCAAGGAATATTGTTATGTCTAAACCAGAAATATCGAAAAGAAAGCACAATATAATAATTACACAACACGCTATGTAAAGTATTACTTATATATAAAATTCCCATCTTTAATTCGCAATTAACAAAACAATTATTATTATAACTCTTAGTAATATTTTCTTGATGTTCGGTAAAGTCACTTGAGCGCGCTAGAGTAGCGCGAGGCTAGCTGCACTGTCTGCTCCTGTGTCTCTGCTTAGTTAACAACAAGTCTATGGCGAAATACATGATGTTTACAAACTTCAATTGCGTCGTAAAAGGATCCAAACCATTACAAGAAGATTATAAGGTACATAAGAGTTTCTGTTTACGTGAAAGTGTTTAAAATGTTGCTGCGGGGAAAACACACTGATTTAAATGATAGTTGCTGAAAATTCACGACGTCCAAACTGCTTCGTGTGTCCTCAAATTACGTCGAGAACCGACATGGTCGGTTCAATATTTTTAGTTTGTATTTCCTACGGATTTTTTATTTAAATACATCATTTTGAAATAAAATAATACATATTAATTTAGACTTTAGATTTTTTTCTTATTTTAAGTTACAGACACATCATTACATACATACACACTTATTCACGACATATGTTCCAGCTTTTGAAGAATTTAAAGAGTATACTGGCTTACTTTATAACAAATGTTTACGCATATCACTTTGAAGCGAAAATAGTTCGCAACTTTACTTTTTAAAAAAGGGATACTTAAAAAAATATACACAAATATGTTAAGCATTCAACACAAACGTATATTTTGAACCTTTTCTTACCACATATTTTTTACAGAAGGGTTACTTTTAATATGACATACATTCTACATATACTTATACTACATATTTAAACACAGAATGTGCTGACATACAGAAGGCATTTATCCTGTCTTTAAAAGCATGTAGTTATACTTACTGTAAAGTTAGAAATATGACAGTATCTCGTACTTGAAATATTCTACACTATCGTTAAAGAAATATACTTCTATGCATTTATATTTGCAATGCACTTAGCAATGCAACTCTCTCTAGTTGTACACACACTGCACAGTACCTTCTCCTGGCCTCGACACAGAATATAGATGAAAATAATATATTCGTACAATATGTTAAGGGCGCGGTCCACCGCAATTTTCATCATCATTATTTAATTTTTATTTGTACGAGATATTTTATTTTCTTATTTTAGATACAAAATGTGACTAAATTTAGCTCTTATGAAATTTCTTTATTTCTCATATTTTTCGTGTAATGGCTTGTTAAAGTCATATTTAGAATTTTTCCTTTTTAAGGACTACACTTAAACCAACTGATTTACCAAACTGAAAAAAATCACAGTCGATAAAGACATTGCAGGCTACAATAATATGCTCATAAAATTAAAGAATAAAAATTGTTTGTATTTTTAAAAAAAATTATTGAATTTTTAAAATTTTTATTTTCAATGTCAGCCCCTGCCCATGTCCTCGTACTTAACATTTTCTCTAGACCGTTTGAGTTCGTGGATTTCATAAGTTTGTAGCCTGAATTTGTTCTCCATTTGTGAATTAATAACTACCTAGTCATAAGGAGGCAGACAAGTAAATACTAAGATATTGTAGTCTGTATCCAAAGCGCGTATGCCGATTTCCTTAGTAGTGAAAGTATTCGAGAATTTATCAAATCCCTGAATGCAGGCAAACATTTCTTTTAAGGTGCAGAGTCTAACACTATACAGAACCAAAACTTTTTCAATCACATTCATTCTAACACTTTACAATGTAATTCTTTTGTTATCACGTAGTCAACATGCAAATGATTGGATCGCAGGGTGTGACATACATGTTGTTAGGCAGAAGTGTTGGATGGGCGCAGCTGGTACAGGACTCGAACCAGCTGTAGACGACTCGATAAAACATGTTTAGCAAGAAGTTAGTTCTGTTGCCAATTCAGATGGGTTCTATATATGTTTCTTTAACTGCTACGTACAGCTCATCTGCTGTTGCTGTCAGATTTGTGATTTGTGAGGTTTACTACTGGACAGTGGGAGTTGGAACAACTTGTAGTTCTTCTTTGGGAATCGTCGTCAATGTACAGTAACCATACAAGTGTTGTTCATCATTGCAAGTTAGAAAATGTGTATTACCAAATGCAGTTAATGGAGTATTCGATGATACCCAATGTTCATATAGCCATAACTGTCAATCTAATCTAGTTAAAATTTAATTAGATGTACACTTGAAACTTCTGATGTTTTCTATAGAAATCACCACAGAACTTTTGTCTGAACGACGTCACACGGCATACTGGTGAGAGTTAGCACTTACTTGGTGGTATTATGGTGCGACACCATATTGAGGTGATGGGGGTGAGAAATATGGAGCTACTGCTACTATCTTGCCGGCTGTTTTTTGACTCAGGCTCAGTGGGAGGTTGGCTCATTTATACTCAACGACCATTCTGGTGTTGATGGCAATAGTGTGGTTGGTAGCATGGCTGCCACTGCACTCTTCTCCCCACAACAGTTGATAACTTGTTGGCTTCGCTCGTACATTCAAGGTGTATGCACGAGTAGCCAATGACCATTTTAATTACAAACCTCATCATATGTATGCTAACCCTCCATCTTGGGAGTGCAATCAGGCACCGAATACATGACTAGCACATAGCCATGGACTATGCTAAAATGGTTGGAGTTTGGATCGAATGGCAGCGACATTTTAAGAACTGAATTAGTAAAAAACCGTGTCTATAGCTTATATACTCTTGGAGTAAGTGGTGGGGGTAATGGTTCATACTAAAGTTCTCTCCAGCCAACCCCCTAGTCGAGCTTCGGCAGCATTGAGGAGAGCATGCATTGCTACAGGTAAGCCAGCAAGGAAGGGGAGAGAGGGGTATGGTAGTACCATTAAGGTTAGCCTCGAGGAGAGAGGTATATCATAAAGGTAAGGGTGTGGGCAGATCGAGAGGGTGTGCTAGAACCCAGTGTAACGTTAAGAAGAGGCTGCAGGGGAGGGGTATGTCATAAGGCAAAGGGAGGGGGCAGAGAAAAGGGGCACGCCAGAGTGTAGCATTAAGGTAATGTTGGAGGGAAGGGGTACATCATAAGGCAAAGTGACAGAGTGCCAGAGTGTAGCATTAAGGTTATGCGAGAGGTGAGGGCTATGCCATAAGGCAAGGGAGAGGAGAAGAGAGGGGTTAAGATAATGTGTATCAATAAGGATAGGCTGGTGGGGAGGGGTATTCATAAGGCAAAAGGAGGGGCAGTGAGACGGGGTATGCTAGAGTGTAGCATTAATGATATGCTAGAGAGGAGGGTATATCATAAGG
This sequence comes from Medauroidea extradentata, assembly GCA_003012365.1. Classification (NCBI taxonomy): domain Eukaryota; kingdom Metazoa; phylum Arthropoda; class Insecta; order Phasmatodea; family Phasmatidae; genus Medauroidea; species Medauroidea extradentata. The sequence continues at coordinate 12,808 of PNEQ01047458.1, forward strand.
AACACAATCACACCACTACCCTACCACTTCGTCTCGTGGCACTTAGGCACCACTTGTACCAAAATTGTATATTCTACTGCTTCCATTATATTCCCTCCCCTATTTATCCTCCATACTCCCCTCCACTACTTCCCCTACCTTCCCATCCCCATCCCTACTTTCATTCAACCAATCACATAGGCCTCACGGCACATAGGTATTATTCGTACTAAAAGCCTCGCACAACCAATCAGAGCCAAGACCACCCCTCCCTAATGTCCCACTTGACCAATAACTGCACCATCTAACCCTAGGGCTTATGCTATTCAAATGCAGGTTATGCTGACAGATAATCACATCTGAGTCTTTAAAAATATAAATTTAATAATTTCTAATATTCTTAAATCTTTTGATATGTAGAAAATATTTTTAAAATAAAGTAAATGTTATTTTTTAATGCCTGCATAGGTTTGACTTGTAGAAATGTATTGAATAATTAAATATCTATTAACAGTTAATTAATGTGCCCTACCCTGCATGTGAATTTTTCTGAATCACCAAAACTTTCAATAATATTTTGAAGGTGGAATGTGTTTTCGTGTGAAGATAACAGTGTACACATGTGGTCTGGAGCCGAACATACAAGATTTAAATATATGTAGCGACTAATTTTTAAAACAATTACATTAAAAGAATATTTTGTGATGTGTTAATGTCGGTACTGTACAGTAGAAGTCTGAGCAAATATGAGGAGAGAAGAAGTAAATCGATAGGTCAATTTCTTAAAACATAAATGTAATTTAATATAAAAATTTTGTTAGCTAAAATAAAATTTTTTATGGAAGATACCTTACTCGATTAATTGTATGTGATAGTTTAATGATGGTAAATATAATTATATATCAGATTTACTAAACAGTGTAACTGAAAAAGAGAAATAAATCGATAATTTTAATGCATTCATTGGAACAGAGCGGTTTACACTTTAAATCAAATCAGAAATATTTACGGCTTGTAGCTATACATAATACTAAATTATTTAAATTAATTAGATTTGTGGTTGAATGAAGAACTGGTGCTTGAGTTGTGAAGTTAGCAATGTTAAGTATCTGGTCATGAATCAAATGCACGAAAGGTAAATATGGTATACCGAATTTCAATAAAATATATTCCTAATTTTAAATAAGTAATATTTGTGGATTATAGAAAATCAATCATACGTTTTTTTTTGCGTGAGTGTGGATGATAGAAGTAAGTAAAACGAAATGGAAAACTTATACAGATTACAGTAAATGAAAACACTTATAAAATATAGTCAAAATAGAAAAAATATTATCTTAATGTGGCAAAATAAATTTTTTAAATTTAGTGTTTTTACTGTAACAAAATGAATGTAAAAAATAAAATTATAAAAATATGTACTTACTCAGAAAACAAAAAGCATAATAAAATATATACTGATTTTTTTATAGACTGTGTACATTAGCGGTCTCAAATTGGAGCGTTAACGCAATGCGTCATCAGGCCGCTTTGATGATGAAAGTTCGTTTCATTACTTCGAGTAATGGGAAAATGTTACATTATTAGAAAATAGAGAAAGCCGACGAAAAAGATAAACTTAGAGGGAAATTACTTTAGTTGTGTTGCAGCATATTATTTTTAGTTTTCATACTGCATATTTCGTTGTTCTAAGCAAATAAATAATTTCTGAATTTGTTCAACTGTTTTGGAGTAGGCCTGCTATGCTGTAATTTGTAGAAATGTGCAGTCAATTAAATATTTCAGAGGTAACACTTTTACACGTCCTAATCCAAGCAGGCAGTGTGTTACTGTATACAACTGAATGTTTCCTATGTTAAAATAATTTTACTGTTAAGAATAAAACATGATTTGTTTTTTCTCAAATTCCTTAATTTTTTATGTGTATTTTTTTACATATATATTGTCAGATAACAATAATAAAGTGTTATAGACAACATATTTTACCATAAGTCTTAGACTGTCGCCCAGTGACATAATATATTACTTTAGATTTATAGCTATAACACATGAAAGGATTGTTGTGTTTACTGCTTGCCAGCTCAGTCATGTCATTGAAACAGCCCGAGATCGACTTATCTGAGAAACTGTGCAAAGACGTTAACCTGCAAGTGCTCAGCCTGGTAAGTGTCACACTTTACTTGTAAGCTATGATTTGCCTAAGTGTAACTGTTATTACATGCACACAGCTAGATACAAGTATTAACATTTTGGTAAAGTAGGAAATGTTAACAGTAAGTGTAGATATCTCGTGTCGGGTATGAAATTTACCTAAATGGTACTACGGTAATAAATTTATTGTCAATTAAATGGTATGGACAGTTTTAAGTCGCTCAGAAACAAAACCAAGTTCCTCGAAGTGAAGAGAGGGGAAGGCCCAATTCTGACCGGATATCTCCACCCTCCGCTCTTTACAGTCATCCACCTCTCTGCTTGCAGCAGCCTGTAACATGTCAGTGGGGTTTATTTTTATTTAATTATTAAATTAGCTATGTTTCCCTAAAGTTTCAGTGGAAACTTGTAAATAATATTCAGTGTTAGGTGAAATAAGTGTATATTTACACATGTTAAAATAAAGCATTATTATAAAAATAATAACAATTTAACGACGGTCAAAGGTAGCGCTACTGGGGCCGATTTAGGCATTTCGGTGATTCATTTGGCTGAAAGGCGTTCCAGAGGATTATAGGAGACTCGGGGCCTTTTTCCGCTGAAAGTGAAGGTGTGAGAGACGTCATCGTTATTTTCGGGAGGGAAGTAAAAGTGGGCGCGGGAGGAACTGTTACCATCCTATTTGGCCACTTCGACGCTATATTTAAGTAATAATTAATTGGTTAATTACTAGCAATGGCATGTGTAGGCATCAAAAACATAACATTAGCAATTTGGATTATATCTCTCCACCTTAGTGAGTGGCATGTAGCAGTATGTGAGACTGGTTAATTAGACTTATCTGATTATTTAAGTATCATCCCTGGACTAAATTAACATGTACGGCACAAAGGATGCCGCCTCAAATCCTTAAGGGGAAGTGTTTGAAAATTTTGTTGTAATTAGAATTTATTGGTTTGTGGACATACACCACTGCTCATGTTTTGCTGATCAAACCTGTGTTGGATGACAAATAACGAAAAACGAACAAGGGAAATATATATAGAATGGGAATTTGGTTCTGCATTTGTGTCTGTCTTCTGTGTCTGGGTGTTGTGACAATATTCGACTGAATTCTATCTCCAGAATTCTTTGCTGTCTAAAGTTACATATTTAGAAAAAAACTGTCAAAATTCCTCTGGGATTGCTTTTTTTCTATTTGTGTGTGCGTTTTATGTATATATGCTTTCTTGTTCGTTTTTCGTTATTTGTCATCCAACACAGGTTTGATCAGCAAAACATGAGCAATGGCGTATGTCCACAAACCAATAAATTATAACTATAAACTCCCATTGCAACAAACATTTAAAAATCTCATAAAGAAAGTAATCCAAAGGAATTTTATCAGTTTTTTATATTAGAAAAAAACAAAGCATTATAAACAATGATATCAGTCGAATATCGACACAACACCCTAACACAAAAGAGAGACACAAATAGAACCAGGTTTCCAATATGAAAAAAAAAAAAAAAACAATGAACAGTGGACAACATACAAAAAACAAACAATTAAAAGTTTTCCACTTTTCACTGTTTTCGTTTGTTTCCACTTTTTTTCATAGTGAAGTCCAATAAATTCTTCCATTATTTTTCCAATATTTTCGTCTTTCCTTTTGCCAATAACTGTTTTGTATATTTGGGGAACATTATTAACCTTAGTTATATTGTAACTGCTTGTGTCAAAATGGTTAATCATTTATTTAATATATTCGTGAAAATTGCTTGTTTTGATATACATAATAAATTAAAGAATCAGTATCCATGTAACTTAATTAAATTTAATTTTTATACATTGGTTTCATTACATTATAATGAAAATCGTACATTTGAGTTTTTGATAAATCTAAAATATTCATACCGACGTAAATCTGTTTATTAAAACATAATTTGGTTTTTCTCATATGCATTGTGGCTAAATATCTACAAATTACAGTTCTTTCTTTAAAATTTAGTTTTGCGGTACTTTTTTCAATTTGCTTAGAATTTGCACATAATGTAATATTTTCCATGGTTTTCCCAAAAACCAAAGTATTTATTAATTTATAGAAATAGTATTCAAAACCATTTGTAGCTTTTCCTCTCATTTCTATGTTTAAATCATAATAAGATTTAATTCAATCTGATTGTTTGAATGTTAAAACCCTGTGAACATTTTTAAAATTCGTTCATATAGATAAATATTGTTTTGAATTTTTGTAGTGCAGAAAATTTTTCTTTATCACATAATGAAGTTTATATTATTTTTATTTTTAATTCTGCTGGAATTTTATTTTCAGGAGCTAGAAGTAAATATATATATATATATATATATATATATATATGAAACTTGTGAAATTCTTTTGGGTATTCAAAATCAACCTCTAAATATAGCCATAATTTGAATTGCTCTAAATATTAAAATATATCTATTCCAATAATTTATGTATTTATATACGCAATGTACCAATTAAAAACCTCCAGAAGGCAATAATCGATTCTTAGCCAAACCATATAAATTATTTGCATCTAAAGATTCGAGATAAAAAATGTATATTTCAAGATTATAATATTTCATGTAATTATTATTACCTTTGGCATATCTCTCACAACACTGGGAAATTCTTCCACGAATTCCTTTTTCAATCATTAATATTTGTCGTAATCTGTTAATAATTCTAATAAAAATTGTGTGTGTTTTAAAATAGCGTCTGAAGCTAAACCTAGGACATGTAAATACCAAGAAGAATCTAATTTGAAGGTATTTTTAAACAAACTTCTTTAAAATTTTCAAAAATATCAGCCAGCAATAAAACACCAACTTTATTATACAATTCAGTATATTCCCTAAGGTTTTTAATATAAAGGTTATGTATACTTTTTGGGCAATTTCATAGTCTTCGTCAGAAATATTAGTTTCATTTAAACATTTGTAAAAATTTTATTTTGGTGGTAATTCTGTTTCATTACATTTTTTTTTGTTTCCATATTATAATAGTAAGGATAAATACCTTTTTAAACAAATAAATTGAGTTGATCTTCTGAGAAATGTCTTGAACATTTAGAAATGTTTCCTATATAACATACTTTTAATTCAGTTGTTTGTAAAATAGTTTAATTTTCAGAATTAAAATATGTGTGTTTAATTTTTCAGTCCCACCAGATTCTCGTTTATGTTGAGCAGACATTTTAATTCGTTATTTAATTTTTATTTAATTTCATTTGTTACAATTTCTTTTAAAGCATTACGATATTGATGGATCCACTTCATCATTTATACAGTCTAAATTTCAAATGTGGTTCCTATTTCCCATATTTCATAATCATCAATTACCTCAATATTAAAATTTTAATTGTTGCTCCTAGATTTTATTTTATGTTTGATTATATTCTGTTCATAAATATCACATTTTATCATAATTTTCAGGGTTTAGCTTTTGTTTCTTCATTTGATTATTTTTTAAAATATTTTTTTGAATTATTTTTAGTAATAGGGGAAGACCTTCATGAGTTCTAACTTTTTCATGTCATTTTATTTATTTTTTGTTTATGAGACACTCTACATTTGTCACATTTAACTATTATATTATTTTTAAGTTTTTAGTAGCTAGAAGGTTTATTATAAATTTTACAAACACTACATTTAACATAAGTTTCTCGACGCTTATTATTTCCTCTTTATAAAAACCATTTTTATATTTCAATTCATCGCAAGTATATTGAGAAGAAATATTTATAATTCCTCGCCTCGATGACTTTGGGTTTTCGCCCTTTATATCTGCTTCCATTCCTTAAGAAAAGGAAATTAAGATATTCTTTTTCTAAATTTGTATTTTTTTGTCCCTTCATATAATGTATAAAAATAAGTGTATAAAAATAAAAAAAAAATTATTTCATGGTATTTATTTACGCCTCGTTAGGCTATTTTTATTTTTATATAATAAACAGAAGCTTCACTAAACAAACTTAAGGACATTTATGAGTCCAAGAAACTTCCCAATCTTACAATATGCAAATTCTGTCCAATAAATAAATTTGAAAAAGTGGAGACAATGTTTGGTTCTAAAGCAGTTTTAAGTTGAAAAAATTGTTAAGTATTTTTACCTGACAGGTATACAAAAAATGCACTGGTCAAATTTTAGTATATGTAAGTAGTGGAAATATGAGTTGTATTTATAATGGAATGAAAGATTGGGGTAATAAACGAATACATGATATTTTACTCATTAAAATTTTTAATTCTCTTTTATAATACATTTATATATTATATTTTTGCGATGATTTGCATTTTTCATATTTTATGGTTATTTAGTAAAAATGTATTGATTAGAAAATGGTGGAACAAATTTCCTTGATATTTCGATACTTAAGGAAATTAGTTTTACATGCAAATTTGAGCACGAAAAAGGGTCGCTGCGTTCGAACATACACATGCCTCTACTATTGTGTATTTCGTTCATCCTGTGTTCATATTTTCAAAACGGTGACCATTTTGATATTTTTAGCGTATTATCACTTATCACAATACATATTTTTCAACATTTAGGAAAACTTGGTGCCCATGTACTACACTCAAATCTGACTTGACTTTTGTATGTTTCGTTAATAACGTGTACATGTTTAAAAATGCGGCAATTTTTATATTTCTAACATATTATCACGTTTGTTAGGAAAATTTTGAAGAATTTTTACGAACTTGGTACACATATACTATACTACATACAAACCTGACTTGAATTGTTTATTTCATTCAATATTCTGTGGTATTTTGAAAACTGCTGCTGTTATTTTTATCTTTATGATATAATGACTTTTAAGAAAAATTACTCCTCAATTTATTTCATTGGTTACTCGCATATGACTAATCAAGCTGACTTATCTTTAGTATATTTCGTGTATCAATTTCTAGATCAAGTAAATGATTTTAACTTTCAGGGTTGATATGCACCCCCTTTGAGGAAAGTAGGATTATCAGTTATGATGGTAACTTCTTGTTACTATATATTCTTCGCTATCGTTTCTCTTTCCCTTGCCTTATGCGGATCTTAATGTTGGCGCAGAAAGGTTAATATCATCACTACACTGATGTATATAACACGTGACAGTGCTTGGCCCTGCTTCATTTGCGTATTTTCAAGACGAATGTTAGGTTTATCACCCAGAGTACCATATTCAAGTACATTCCCGTGACCCGCACAATTGGAGCTAAACTATACAGGCTGTCCAATGTGGTGCATTTACCAAGTAAATACCCAAATAAATACACAACAGATATTTTTATTTTTCTCAGAGTTCGCAAGAACTGAAATTTAAAGTACAACTCAAATTTTAAATACAAGGATAACACTATCAAAATTGCACCATTTTCCATCACACCCTACTTTCAAACCAAAGTTCACTACCCTAATATCTCTGCTTACAATGCAACTACATAATCACGACCAGAAATTGCAGTCCATTCTTACGCAAAATTGTACATCCACCAACTCCACCAGTGTACCATCAACCATAATGTGCATTGAAAACAAATAAATCAACTTTGCAGTTACAATTGTGCACTATCCTTAGTTTTAAGTATTTTTAACAAGTCATTGACAAGCACGGAGTCCATTTTGGTAATGTATGTATGCACTAAGTCTCTTTAGCTGAATACTATATGCAATAAAGTGCATTACAACCACGTTATATTTATTTTAAGGGTACGATCCAAAGTACAATAGGGTGATAAAATGACACCAATCGACAATTTCTTGGATCTTGAATCGTCCGCCCTGTTCAAGAGGAGAAGTACAGATATATATGGTGACACAGTACCTTTTGTGCTGACCCCGCTGTCCGCCCAAACCTGTTCTGCTAGGTGGCCTTAAAATTAGGCACCACTCCAGCAAGGTTCTTGGTGATGGTAGAGCAACGGGCGTAATTTTCCGCTTACTTCAGCTAGTCGCCGCGCCGAAGCACCGCTCACACACACTAATCGTCAAAGTCGGCCGGCGTTGACCCGGTTCACTATCAACTCGCGTACAAGCGAGAATTCCTAACATACAACATGTCATTAATGTTAACTGCACGACTGGAACACCAAAGTTACTGCGATGGTCCGTTAACGTTTTAACTCTACAAACCAGGCAACCTGGCCGTTTTTTGCTCACGCACTTTCCGGGCTTCCTTTTTTTTTGTAACCACGAATCATCCACCTCCCATACACGTGTTATGCAGTTATAAACTCTATCATCGGCATGCCTATCACCCTCGCTTCCGCAGTCGTCATAACAAAAAAACTGCGCGAGAGGTTTTTAGCTGTCCAAGCGGTAATTACACTTCAGCCGACACGCGATCAATACTCTTACTGCTGTCGACAGTCCACAGCTGACTCGCCTTGCCCGCCGCCCGATCAATCCTCTTCCTCCCGCACGTGCGGAAAACCCCTCCCCGCTGAGTCGTGCACACCTGCCTCGCATGCGCGTACCTTCCCCTCCCCTCTGACTCAGGGCGAGCGACGCGAGCAACAAATGTGATGTACTACCATAAACATGGTTGTACATCACAGCCTCCCCCCATTAAACTCTCGCTTCGCCTTCCACCAAAACGGAGGGGATAGGATATTTACGTAACTAGATACCATATTGGGACCTATGCCTTTGAGGATGTATGCCACTCACGAAGACAAACACAACCAATTACAAGAAGAAACCCCCATAGAAAACAAAATCCCACCCTTAATGAAACAAAAACCCCAAGAAGCCAAATACAAATAACACTTTACATCAGACAAGATAAGAAACTCACAGGACTCTAGCACGCAGCAACATCTCCATCAGCATACCTCCTTTAATGGTTTACAACAGGATCATCACTTACATGATATGGCTTCAAGGCGGTGATATGCACTTTCCTAATTAACTGTCCGGTCTCATGATCTGCCAGGCTTACGCTCACAGCCGTTGAGAAGCATACAATTTTGAAAGGCCCTTCGTAGGCAAGTGCTATCTTAGCAGAGAAAAATTCAGCTTTCTTACTCAGTGAAACTTTCCTACAAACCACCTGATCCCCAACTTTGAAAGGACAGGCCATCCTATCCCGATCATACTTAGCTTTCATCTGTTTATGAGTCTTTAATAAATGTTGGTAAGCTTCAGTCCAGATCTGAGGCAGATTCATGCTCGACTCGCTTTCGTCAACCTCAATATCCCAAAGACTCATTAGCGGATGGGGAATCTCTCTCCCAAATAACACCATCCCTGGAGACTTTCCTGTAGCACCATGAGGAACACTGTTTAACGCAACATTCAAAAGAGCAATGTGCTCATCCCATCGCCTCTGGTTATCATGATGAAAGATAGCCAGGGCACCTTTCACAGACTTGTTGATTCTTTCAACTAAGTTTGGGCAAGGGTAATATGGACTGGTATGGACCTGTTTTACTTCCCAGTTAAAACACAAGTCATGAAGAGTCTTGCCAGTAAAATAGGTCGCGTTATCAGACACAAGACATTCTGGGCTCCCGAAAAATTTAAAGATGTTGTTTTCCAGTTTATCACAGATAGTAGTAGACTTCATTTCCCTTAAAAATTGCAACATTACAAATCTAGAAAACCCATCAACCAATATCAAAATACAATTATTTCCTTTGGTTGATCTCAGAAGAGGCCCAAATATATCTATGAAGACCCTCTGCCAAACCCTCTCTGGTGTTGTGACTGAGTAATGCCCCATGTTGGTATTTCGGGGCTGTTTCGCTGTCTGGCCAAAAGAAATCCTTCTTGACCTTTAACTCTGTTTTTCTAATACCCATGTGTCCACCTACCGGAGTATCATGAAAGTATTTAAGAACCATACCCCGCACAGTCCTTGGAACCCAGACTCTCTTTTTTCCCTTTTTATTGACTAGACATATTAATCCTTTCACAATCTTAAAATTCCCCCTTTCCCTTCTTCAATGTCTCTTTTTAGCTCACACCCTTCATCATCCTCTTCCTGCCACTTCCGAATATCAACGAAAGATTGAGGAATCATTTGCAAAACTTGGCACTCCTCCTGTGCTCCTACTTCGCTATCCCCTAAGTTAAATTCCGTAGAATCATACATCCTAGATAAGGCATCTGCCACACTATTATCCTTACCCGATACATGCCGAATTACAAACTTGAACTGTGTGAGCTGCATGATCCACCGCCCAATTTTTCCTAACTGGCACCGATGGGAAAATAGCCATGTTAACGCCTGGTTATCTGTCATTAACTCGAATTCAGCATGTTCTAAATAGGATGCAAACTTTTCCATTCCAAAGACACAGGCCAAAGCCTCTTTTTCATAGCAGCTGTACGCTTGCTCAGTAGGAGACAAAGTCCTAGACGCATAGGCAATAGGCCTGTAGCCCTCTTCTTGACCCTGAAGAAGCACAGCTCCCACCGCTATGCTACTGGCGTCGACCTGAAGGGTAAACCTCTGAGAAAAGTCGGGTAAATGTAATACAGGAGGGTGAGAAATAGCATACTTCAACTTCTCAAAGCTCCTCTCCTGTTCCTCTTGCCAAACAAATTTTTCATTCTTTCTTTTCAATCTATTTAATGGGGCGCATAATGCCGCATAATCTGGGATGAACTTAGCAAAATAACCTAGCATTCCCAAAAAACACATTATTCCCTTAATGTTCTTGGGTCTTGGGAAATTTATGATGGGAGAGATCTTCTCGGGGTCCATCAACACCTGCCCCTTTCGCACTACAAAGCCAAGAAATTTAATCTGACGTTTAGCCCAAACGACTTTGTCAGGATTGATCGTAAAACCAGCATCCCGCAGCTTTTGCAAGACCTGAGCAATATGGTCAAGATGTTCTTCAAACGACCTGGAATAGACACAAATGTCATCCAAAAAGGAAATGACAAAGCGGTACTGAAAATCATCAAACAAATGGCTAAGAATCCTGGATAAGTTATGTCCTCCGAAGTTTACCCCAAAAGGGACTCTCTTCCATTCAAAATGCCCCCAAGGCGTGACAAAGCCTGTATACTTTCGACTCCCCTCTTCCAATACACATTGGTGAAATGCGGAATTTAGGTCAAAGACAGTAAAGTAAGTTGCCTGCGACAGATGCTGAAACAAAACGTCTATATGGGGCATTGGGAAGGGGTCCACATGTACCTTGGCATTTAATTTTCTGTATTCCAGTACCAACCGGTACTTTCCCGGTTCCTTCTTTTTAACCAAGAAGGCTGGAGACGCATACACAGACTTACTTCGACATATCACGCCTTGTCGTTCCAAATCTCTAATTATCTGATGGAATGCCTCAAGTTTAGGTGGAGAACACTGGTAAGGAACACATTTAATTGGTAGTTCATCAGTAACTTGTATCCTTACTGGCATAATATCACATTTGCCTAACTTGGGGGTCAGTACATCTGCAAACTGCAGAGTAACCTTTTCCAATTTTTGTTGTTGGTTCACCGTTAGCCCTTCCCCCTTTGTGTCCATTCCCACGCACCTAACAGCATTCTTTTGTTTCACTTCTCCCTGAAGATGAATTGGGCATCCGTGATCGAAATCAAAGATTAACAGTTTACAAGAACAATCAATCAAGGCCCTTGTTTCCTGCAAGAAGTCCAACCCGAGTACAACTTCACAAATAAGCCCTGCGACTATCCAAAGCCTCCTTGTCCAGCTAAACTTGCCAATTTTAAAATGCAATAGAATGAAATTTCTCACATGGCAGCCCATTACATTGGCCACATGTAGGGTAAAGCTTTGTTCAACACCTAAACGGGATTTCCAAGTAGGAAATTCTTAAATCAAATTACCTGCACACTGTTGACTAATGAAGCTTGCTGGTGCCCCTGTATCCACCATTGCCGCAATCTCCAACTCTCTAACTTTCAATGTAACCCCAAAGTTTTTTTGTTTCTCCGATTGCATAACTGCACCAGTGTGCCCACCACCAATAACGGTTTGTGTTTGCGGAGAAATCCTGGCTTGGTCATTCGACGCATTACCCTTACACTGACTGGCAATATGCCCTATCTTCCCACAGTTAAAACACTTACGGGGATATTTTTCATTTCGACAGTTAGATGCATAGTGACCTTCTCGTTTAAACTTAAAACAGGTTACCCTTTTTTGCTCCCTTTTCCTTTCTGTACACTTACTACCCTCCAGAGAATTACTCGCACCTTCAGTTTTGAAATACTGCTGAGCACTGTACGTTAAATTGTCTGCTTTTATTCCCCCGGCTTTAAGATCAGACATGGATTTCGGAACCATTAGAAAGGTACATTGTTGCCTAACACAAGAATTCAAATTTTCTAGGACCAACTCAATAAATTCAGCCTCCGATAACTTAACCATAAGGGCGCAACAACATTCAGAAAGGTCCTGGATAAACTCAGAAGTTTTTTCGCCTTTGTGATGAAATCGATGAATTTTTTCTTGAACTAAACCTGAAAAACCTTTTTGGGACAAGAAACTTTCCACAACTCCTCCTTCAGCTTTTCCCAGCCATACCCTTTCTCCAAGGCTTCCAGCAATACATCCAATGCCACATCAGAACAGTTAGGTACCTATTAACCCCTGAATAATTTCCTCATCAGACAATACCAACTTACTTCTCTTTAGACAGTCAACCGCCCGCGTAAAAGTCAACAATGAAATTTTACTAAAGGAATTCAGCAACGGAACTTCTTTTAAGGAATTCAAAATTAAATTCTTCCTTATGGAAAGTCCTTCAGGTTGAGACCTCTCTGCTTGGTCCTCACCCTCTGCCACATTATCTGAACTTCCTACATTTTTCTTTCTTATGACATCAACAAATTTTTTTCTAAGTTTTTCTATCCCTTCAGTCTCTATGCACTCTACTCCCGCCGCTCTTAGATTTACCACAAGAGAAGAAATGTCTAGATTATATAACCAGGATGTATCCATCATGGTATTTACACTTTACAAAAAAGTACATAAACCTTCACAAATATTTACCAAATGTCTAAGCTTAAAATTATTTGCAGTGTAGTGCAACCTGACACACCCTGGATCCGAAATCAGCTTAGAACAATTTTTCTCAAAAAGGTTAGTTTGATGTGAATACAACACATATTGTCTCCCTACTCATGTTGTGAATACAACACACATAGTCTCCCTACTCAAGTTTTACTAAATGTAAACACAATAGAAAAAAAAACATTTTCCTCATTATCTCAATCACCATGAAGTACCACCTTGCCCAATATGACGTCCTAGTACCCGCAAATGTAATTTTTTTATTTAATTTTTATTTATTATTTTTTTTTAAATATAAATTTAATTCTAATCTTCCAACATCTTTCAAAGCGAACACTCTGAGAAGCAGAGTGACGCAGTTTACCTGTGGTGCATTTACCAAGTAAATACCCAAATAAATACACAACAGATATTTTTATCTCTCTCAGAGTTCGCAAGAACTGAAATTTAAAGTACAACTCAAATTTTAAATACAAGGATAACACTATCAAAATTGCACCATTTTCCATCACACCCTGTATTATCAAAGTTACTTTCAAACCAAAGTTCACTTCCCTAATATCTCTGCTTACAGTGCAACTACATAATCACGACCAGAAAATGCAGTCCATTCTTACGCAAAATTGTACATCCACCAACTCCACCAGTATACCATCAATCATAACGTGCATTGAAAACAAATAAATCAACTTTGCAGTTACAATTGTGCACTATCCTTAGTTTTAAGTATTTTTAACAAGTCATTGACAAGCACGGAGTCCATTTTGGTAATGTATGTATGCACTAAGTCTCTTTAGCTGATTACTATATACACTAAAGTGCATTACAACCACATTATATTAATTTTAAGGGTACGATCCAAAGTACCATATGGTGATAAAATGACACCAATCGACAATTTCTTGGATCTTGAATCGTCCGCCCTGTTCAAGAGGAGAAGTACAGATATATATGGTGACACAGTACCTTTTGTGCTGACCCCGCTGTCCGCCCAAACCTGTTCTGCTAGGTGGCCTTAAAATTAGGCCCCACTCCAGCAAGGTTCTTGGTGATGGTAGAGCAACGGGCGTAATTTTCCGCTTACTTCAGCTAGTCGCCGCGCCGAAGCACCGCTCACACACACTAATCGTCAAAGTCGGCCGGCGTTGGCCCGGTTCAGTATCAACTCGCGTACAAGCGAGAATTCCTAACATACAACATGTCATTAATGTTAACTGCACGACTGTAACACCAAAGTTACTGCGACGGTCCGTTAACGTTTTAACTCTACAAACCAGGCAACCTGGCCGTTTTTTGCTCACGCTTTTTCCGGGCTTCCTTTTTTTTTTTGTAACCACGAATGATCCACCTCCCATACACGTGTTATGCAGTTATAAACTCTATCATCGGCATGCCTATCACCCTCGCTTCCGCAGTCGTCATAACAAAAAAACTGCGCGAGAGGTTTTTAGCTGTCCAAGCGGTAATTACACTTCAGCCGGCACGCGATCAATACTCTTACTGCTGTCGACAGTCCACAGCTGACTCGCCTCGCCCGCCGCCCGATCAATCCTCTTCCTCCCGCACGCGCGGAAAACCCCTCCCTGCTGAGTCGTGCACACCTGCCTCGCATGCGCGTACCTTCCCCTCCCCTCTGACTCAGGGCGAGCGATGCGAGCAACAAATGTGATGTACTACCATAAACATGGTTGTACTTCACACCAGAAACTGCCATTTAATATTCACACTACGCGAATCTTGGTCTAAATTGGAGACAAAATTGTTTGTGACAAACTGTTGTACGATGACATTTTGCATGCAGAATTTGGCAACATATCACTGTAGTTAGTCAACTCTTGCGCTCCACAGATAACTTATTTATTTAACATACTACCGTTCTTGAGCAGTATACGATGGGTCCATGATATAATCCTGAGCAGTACATGCATAATTCTATGTTTACTTGACCTAACTTACAGAAAATAATACCTAGCCTAGCCGTAGAGCACAAGAGGCGACTATCTCCGTTTAGTGTTGCCACATTTCGCATGTAAAATGTCGCCGTACAACATTTTGCCACTTATGTATTCTTCTTCAATTCATCCCAGAATTCGTATTGTGTGCTTATTATACGGCAGTTTTTGGACGTCCTGTATATATGATGCCCCTGAATAACGTACATATCTTCGTCACGTTTGTAAGGTATGAGAAAACGAGTAAACTGATACAGTACAGTTAGGGCCGCAGAAGCTGGGAAGTACACGTAAACCTACCCACAGATAGTGGACTTCGAGGGTCACAAACTGCGTACAAACATATGTAAATCGCAGTATCGAAGTCAAATAATATGTTAATTGGGCTGATCTAACACCACAGGGGCCATTGGAGTAGTATCGATCGCATAGCTACAAGGAGATTCCTATACGGTGCTCGGTCAGGATCACTCCAAGGATCTCATATGTGGACTCTTATGTAGTGATTGCGAAGATAGACGGGATGTTACAGGGAACGGCAGTTTCCTCTGTCCCGTTATTCCTCGCCAGCTCCGTTATCACCTTAGTCACCCTTATTCGCACTTTTTTCTATCTCAGTGGTATTTTAACGCAAATCACATCCGTCCAAACCACTAACTGCGTGTCAATTTACGGGTACTTACTAGCCTGTATTACCCTAAGTGTACTATGTAACAGGCCTCCTTGCCATTCATTTTGATTAAATGTAAAGTTCATTGTAAATAATGCAAAATATGATAGAATTGTCGTAGAGAGTCCGTTGACATTTCATTGTAATCAGAATTATGTGTTTAATCTTGTTCAATCGTAATAATATGTTTAATTTCATTTATGTTTAATTTAGTTTTGTATATTGGCCAGAGGTGAAAGGTTGGAGAGGAGTATTTTGAATTGTGTCACGGCTATTTAACCCTTCACGCCGAAGGAAAGACAAAGCTAGGAATGGCGGCCGAGTGTTCGCCCACATCCTTGAATTTGTGTGGGAACCAAGGCTAAAGGGGCGAGAAGTAGGTCAGCTAAGGGGCGTGGCTTCACTTACCCCCTGCAGTAAAATTAAATATTAACTTTATTATTCGTTAGCGTAGAGAGTTCAAATTTTGTATATAAGTTGGTGTGTATGTTAATGTCAATCTGTATGAACTTGGAAAAGATACATTAAACCAGTGCGGAGGAAAGACCATGTTTAGTTATGTCAGTCGTCCACAGAGTCTGTGATTGGCTAGGTGTATAAGGGGGGAGTTTTAGGGAAAGTGTCGCGAGCGCGTCGGTTAGGTTTGTTTGGGGGACTCATGCCGCGGACACCACGAGAGGTGGTTGTGTCCGGAGCCGCGGGAATTCGCAGGGATCCACGTATTGGTTTGCGGGACTCTTGTTGCAGGCACCACGAGAGATGGTTGTGCCCTAGCGCGGGTATTCGCGTCGTCCGTGAATTAGTTGTGGAGACACTAGTTGCAGCCGTCGAGAGAGGCGTGGGACTGACTAGCTAAACACGGGTTTCCGAAGTATCCAGAAAATAATGAAATTCTGTTATTATTATTTCGCTTCTAGTAACACCTACTAGAACAGTGATTAAAATTCATGTGTATATATTCTCCGTAAATAAACCGAGGGAGGTTATAAAGTGGCGCGCCGCAACTTAGGGGCCTGATTGTATGCGGAATCGGTGCGCGTACACATATAACTTTACGACCCGTGATTAAGAGGACTCTATGCATTACGTGAGCTAGGGCATCAAGAAGCAATCGTGAAAGAACGTCTACGGCAGTGCATGGTGGTCTACAGTCTACAGCAGCTTGCAGTATCTGGCAGCGAGGGTCTCTACTGGCTGCGACCGCAGCAGTAGACCGTCTACACGAGCACCACGGCCTCTGTACAGCGGGCTGGACTAGCGACAGCAAAGGTGTGGACAACAGCCCTAATCTACTGAAGACGACGGGGATCCTTGTCGGGTGAGAGGTCACCTTTGAGAACTAGAAGACAACAGGGTGAGTTTTCATTATACTCATTATTCAGCAGTCAGTCGACGGCAGCAAACAGCGAGTTCCAGAGACAGTGACAGACAACTACAAATGAGTGCAGTGTAGTGTAGTGTAGAGTAAAACGTGCATGCCACATATCATAAGTTGTAGTGTGGAGTTTAAATTTTCAGCAGCCATGGAGACGAGGTACCAGATCGCCAATAAGCAGAAAGGTGACAATCTTTCTCTAGGTGAACAGGTGCGGACGGCGGCAGTAGAGTCGAGGAATAGTACAGAAACAGGCATTGGTATTTTTAAACCTAAGAGTAATATGTCAAATATTGAAAGAATGTTCGCAGCATTGTGTAAGAGCATCGATGAACATGGAAAGGAAGTGATGCAGGCAATTAGCAATCTATCCACAAAAATGGAAGTGAGTGTGACACGGCTCAGTACGCAATGTCAGGATTACGGAGCTGGAGTAAAGACTTGTCTACCAAACGTACAAACAGGGAGTAAGGGATCCAGTCAGCAATGAACTGACAAAGTATCACGAGATGTAGCGGAAAATGAGGGTTTTGCTAATGAAACCCTAGGGGATTTACAAACAGTGTGTAATGTAAGCAGTCAGAAATGTCCGGAGAATGTATCACGAGAAGTAGTGGAAATTGAAGTTAGTGGTAATGAGATTGAAATAGGTAAGATTCGGACTGAGACGGAGAACCAGCTGTTAGTGTCGAATTAGGGGAGGTCGCTGTAGTAAAGGTACCGCGCACGTGCGAGGAAATATCGACGAATTTTCCAGGTGAAGTAGCCACGAACGGAAAAATCGCGGAGAAATGGTTACGTGGGTTATAATTCCCGAAAGAAGTGTTAGACGAAGTGTCAGTGTTTTCAGAGGGCGTGAGCCAGACGGAAACAAAAGATCGTGTATTCAAAACAAAAAGAGTTACGCCATATAGGTGGTCAAGGAAATATGTGACGCGGGAAATGGATTTAGCTATGAAAAGTCGCGACTACACATTTGACTGGGAATGTGACTCTTGTTCACACAATTCCTTAAGAGGCATTAAGTTAGGTACAGGCAAACTGTGGCGCGACATAATTCAAACACAAAGGGGGAAAAGTACGCGTCTAGCTAGAGAACCGAAAACGGTACAGAGCAGCGAAGAGGCAGCGCTATGGTTAACGAGAAATAATTGTCAATATTTGCAAGAATTACTCGCTGGGTACCTTAGTGATTTGTTTTATGAACCAGGGTGTATGGGGCCGTACATTCCTATGTTGGAATACACACCACACGAACTGTGCGAGGGTAAGCCTTGTCCCGCGCAACACGAACCAAGCATAGGGAAGAGATCCAATTTCATGCATTCCATGCTGACAGAAACGACAAACAAGAGCGAGGCACTCTGCATGACGCCACTGGGGGTAGTTACAGGGAGAGAAAACGTATTGTGGCTTGGTGTAGGCGCAAGGCCAACCATGGACAAACCGCGCGTAAAAGGGTTAGCAGACATCAAAAAGGTGAAAGTTTTTCCCTCGAGAGAAGAGAAACTGGGCCAGTATTTTCTGACTAGAAATCTTCAAGTTCACAGCAGCAGTGCGAGGATCTATTGCGTAAAGCAAGGGCCCAAGGTTGAGTTTTATGACCAACCCTCCAACACACAAAAGGCGGGATGAGGCCACACGATAAGTCACAGAGAACCCTCGTTGCTAGGAGGCCTGCCCCTGAAGGGCAGAAGAGCTAAAAGACACAGCAGGGTCGCTTTTGTGTTCAGGAGCTGCAGACAGCCACACAGCGGTCATATTAATCATAGGGGCAGGAGGCAAGAATAGTTTGGTTTTTAAGATCGCTTGTTTATTTCATATTGTGTATAAGGCTGCACACCGCCCTGTCCACCACATACATATTAAATTGGCAACCTGGTTATCACGTCTGGCGATAATCGATGTTGATATGTGGCATAGGAAATGTAAATAAAAGCGAAAAATAAAGAAGAGTGTACAAAAAGCAAGATCAGACTGACGTAAAAAAATAAAAAGAGAAATTTATCATGTGTGTATAAAATTGTTAGGCCTTAAAAATATTAGTTTTGAAAAGCATAGAATAAAAATGTGTAGTACAGTTTCTAAATAACATATAATAATTAGCAGGAGTATTTAGTACGATGTACAATGGTTCAAAGTAATGGCAGAGGCCTGGGCGGCTAAAACCTAGTTATGTATCGTTTCACAACCCATAAACGGCTGGAGGGTTCTGTAACAGGCCTACTTGCCATTCATTTTTATTAAATGTAAAGTTCATTGTAAATAATGCAAAATATGATAGAATTGTCGTAGAGAGTCCGTTGACATTTCATTGTAATCAGAATTATGTGTTTAATCTTGTTCAATCGTAATAATATGTTTAATTTCATTTATGTTTAATTTAGTTTTGTATATTGGCCAGAGACGAAGGGTTGGAGAGGAGTATTTTGAATTGTGTCACGGCTATTTAACCCTTCACACCGAAGAGAAAGCTAGGAATGGCGGCCGAGTGTTCGCCCACATCCTTGAATTTGTGTGGGAACCAAGTCTTAAGGGGCGAGAAGTAGGTCAGCTCAGGGACGTGGCTTCGCTTACCTCCTGCAGTAATATTAAATATTAACTTTATTATTCGTTAGCGTAGAGAGTTCAAATTTTGTATATAAGTTGGTGTGTATGTTAATGTCAAGCTGTATGAACTTGGAAAAGATACATTAAACCAGTGCGGAGGAAAGACCATGTTTAGTTATGTCAGTCGTCCACAGAGTCTGTGATTGGCTAGGTGTATAAGGGGGGAGTTTTAGGGAAAGTGTCGCGAGTGCGTCGGTTAGGTTTGTTTGGTGGACTCATGCCGCGGTCACCACGAGAGGTGGTTGTGTCCGGAGCCGCGGGAATTCGCAGGGATCCACGTATTGGTTTGCGGGACTCTTGTTGCAGGCACCACGAGAGGTGGTTGTGCCCTAGCGCGGGTATTCGCGTCGTCCGTGAATTATTTGTTGAGACACTAGTTGCAGCCGTCGAGAGAGGCGTGGGACTGACTAGCTAAACACGGGTTTCCGGAGTATCCAGAAAATAATGAAATTCCGTTATTATTATTTCGCTACTAGTAACACCTACTAGAACTGTGATTAAAATTCATGTGTATATATTCTCTGTAAATAAACCGAGGGAGGTTATAACTATACCATTTTGCTCGTCTTCGCATCCCATACAACGTGACCAAAAGCTTTATATGTTGTTCGGGGACAGCGTTTATATTCCACGGTTAAACTCTTCAACTGCAATTTGCAGTTTGTGGCCTGTAATTCTATTCAAATACGACTTCTGAAATCTGTATAAAACAAAACAGTTGTGTAATTATTTCATAAATAAATACAATGATAAATAATATTTAAATACATATATATACTTAAATAAACGTGCTTAAAATTTTTTTATAAATCTTAATACTGTAAGGTTTATGTTTTTCCTTATAAAGTTATGACAAGTCCTGTATCTATCTACCTTACAGTTAATTTGAGGGCTAATTTAAAAGCAAGAGAAAATACAGTCGTCTGAGAACACAGTTTGTGTCTCAGTGGAGTTAAACATGCCCGATTCCCAGAGAGCAATAACACGAGTTTTCTTTTAATTATAATTTTAATTGATCTTTTATGACTATCATTTCCTACTCAGTGGTAATGCTCGGAGGGAACCATACCAGGTGAAACTAGACAACCTTAAGAAGCTAAGTGTGTTGAGACGTTTATCATTCGTTAACTAGTGATGATGGTGTGACCATTCAAAATATGTGGGTTTACGACCTGGTTTACCGCGTTAGCGACCGACAATTAAATTCTGAATATGGCTGTTGAAGT